>CM057812.1:7603033-7680533 GCA_030067965.1 Latrodectus elegans
CTCAGATCCATTTTCACCATCCATTGTTTCCTCCTGTAAGAGAGATTGAAAACAATTAATTCTCAAGCCAAAAAACCATTGTAAAACTACAAATTCAGTGAACACATTTTAGCAGAGAGTCAAAAACAAAATTAATGAAACAAGTCTAAGCCTGCTTTTTTTGTAAGTGATTCGCAGTGATTAATAATTCTTGTCTTCTTCCCACCATACGTGAGTCGTTTCGGCTACATATTTTACCTTTATTTCCCGCTAACAAGTTTTTTACGTTGCTTCGGAAAGCAACTTCAGAAGGAGAAACTTATCACCAGACGAGGAGATTATCTGAATTTTACGATTGGAAATTTATCACCAAGTGTCATGTCTTCCAAATGTTCCGCCAACTTACGTCCATCACGTTTAGTTTGTCGACGTTGAAGTGGTGTCCAGAATAGCTTATTTCGGTCACGCAGGCCCGTAAGAAGTAATATTGTCAGATTATTTAGATAAGATTGTATGGGTGGCTTTTATTTATTTATTTATTTATTTTAAACTCTGCTTTAATCCATGGAAATTCGTGTTTAGAATCGCCAATTATGCTCACTTTAGAATGTACTTCGTTTCCTTTATCAGAATCGTTTGCATTTAATGTTCCATTTCGGATGTCTTAGCAACACTTCATAAGCATATTTGTAGCCAGAATTAATTTTATTACAAAGCCTCAACGCAAAGATTTATCATAAAGATTGGGTTTCGGAGAAAGATGTGTATCAAATTGAATGTTAATTAACATCCTTCTTAAAGACATAAATTTTAAAATTTTTCAGTCAAGATAAAAATCAGACGTATTCAGATAAAGTTACTTTTATTCAAATCTGTTTCAAGGATTAAGTTACATGTTAAATTATTTATAGTTTTGAATAGAATAAAAAAATGTAAATTTCACTATTTTGATTAAAAAAAGAATCTAGAGAAAAATTTACATTAATCTAATTCAGCACGTCAAGCAATCTTTGTACGTTTATTTGTTTCTAAATAAAATTTCAGATCAAAACCATTAAATGTTAAAATAATTTGCAATATGTTTTTAAATTAAAAGGAAATTTTGTATTTGTAGAAATGTATATTTTTGAATAAGAAAAATATTTGGTTGTATTTACAAAAAATTATATATATTTAAAAAACACATTTTAAAATATTTTTTAAATTATTCATAAATGTACTTGTTTTTCCATAAATCTCAAATTTATAGCATAACAGCATTTTTGGCGATAAAATCCTTGTTTAATTTTGATTTACTCTAAAGCTAAAACATTTAAAATTTAAATATGCGTAACATCGATTAATTTTACCACGTGATCAAATTTTCTTCAGTGCATATACGCAGAAATGCACAACATGCTATTTCCAAAACCCGTTGTTTATTGGTATATTACAATTCCATCTATTGTTTATTTAGAATTTTAAAAGTATACGGATTTATATATTCGTCATCATTTTGAATATGTGTAGGGGTTTAGAAATATATGTTTCTTGATTTTATATATATATATATATATATAATTTATTAGATTTCTTTGTCTTTATAATATCTTAATATATAAATTATATTGATATAACTATTTTCAGAGGAGAATAAATACATTAATAATAAATAAAATTATAATTAAATGATAACAATGTAATTTAAAATATATTTATACAAGAAAACCACTGACATGTTATTTCTAGTTTTCCTCTAAATCTAAGTTATTCTCTTTTATTTGACAGCCCAAAAGATGAATCCAGATTTATATTTTACGATATAATATTAATCAAGCACCAATATTAAAAGTTTTTTTTATATATAAATACATACATAATATAAAATATTTTAATTTCCCTTTCAGAATATATTTCATATATTTAGATATTTAGTATTAAAAAAATAAAAAATTTTCTAGACGAAATAAAAAAGATTGGGGATTTAATATTTTAAGAACATTTCATTTCATATATAACTCGTAACCATTTATTTGTCAAATTACATTTTTAATATATTGCATTTTCTTCATATTCACATAAATATTACAACAATCATAATTTACGAAATAGGAATTAAAATTATACGAAATAATTCTAATTGTTTACTTTCATTTTATATTAGAAGTAACATAATATGCCATTTTGAGTAAAAAATGTTCTCTATTCTAACTTTATTTACAACTGTGATTGATAAAATCAAAAGCGTAAAATTGCAGAATTTATGTCCAATGAAACTCTCTGAAGAAAAACAAAATTCTTTTCCTAATTTATTTCATGATTTCACACATAAAATGCATCCTATACACCGTTATTGAACGAATTATTCGAATGCTTCATAAAAAAAAGCACTTCCTCATGACTTTAATTTCGAAGACATGCTGAGGCAAACTTGCTCGCTCTGTTGAACCAAACGACAGATACTTTTCCGAACAGACGCACACTTGACAATACATCTTAAATCTTCAATGCATTACACTAAATTTCAATGAATTGAATTGTATTGAGTAATAGTGGTATACTCTAAGTATATATCCATTGTATGTCCTTAAGCTTAGTTTCGAAAATTTAAAACTGTCCATAAAATAATATTTCTTTTTGACATATACGCATATTGGAAACTAAGTAATACCACACTTGTTAAATTTAAGTGTCTAATTATTTTCAATAAATCACATCAAATTATTATAGAGCAAATATTGTCATTTAGTAAATACTTTTATGAAATTTTATATTTTAAATGAGAGAGAGAGAGAGAGAATTAATATGCAAAAATAATTTTCAACGAACGATGCATTATTTTTCTCTTTTTGTAAATACTTCTTATAATTACAAAACCCTATAAATTAATTTTTTAGATTTATGCATATGCATTATTTATTAGCAAGTCAAGAAAACTTTGTTTAACATATGAAATATACGATGTAAATTTTCATATACATTTTCTTTGAGCTGTGTTAATGTTTTGAAGTTAATTTTTACTGTTGAATATATTATTATATATTATTACAGATAATTTATAAATATCATATATTATTTATATAAATTGAAGAACTTATACAAAATCAAAATTTTATATAAAATCTGTTTGAAATGAGATTTTATTTTGTTGAAAATATTTTATTGTTAGCGATAATATTCTCATTAAATAAAATAATGTTTGTAAACAGGTTCTTTCTTCGCTAGATAACATCTTTCTTTCCAAAATTTAAGAAAGCTATTTTAAATTTAAAGTACGTTTCAACGCAAAATCATCATTAAACAATGAATGTAATAAAGGATTTTTTCAAGCAATCACTGTATACAAAAATTAACTTAAGAAATATATTATAAATTAGTTTTTTTTTCACTTTATGCATACCTAAGATTCTAAAAAAATATTGAGACTTCCCATTTAATGATATCTGTTTCTAAGAATTTCTAAATGTCTTTTATCATAACAACGACTAAAGAAATACTTATAAAATATTCTATCATTACTCAATTAATTATTACTAAAGAATAATAATTAATTTTATCCCTGCATCATCACAAATTGTTTGGGGTGTTAAAAGTTTCTCCATGTGATGAAATTGTCTACCATCTAAGATTACAAAAATGCATATCCTTACATATGCTTTAAATAAGGACATTTATTCACTAAACTCATAGATGTATAAGTATAAACTTTTTAACAATGATCGGGTGCTTAGCGGTCCGGTTTTTGTTGTTACGTTGCAAAATCAGGAAGTACTAAAAACATTTTACTATATAATTATGCATTGACGGTCACTAAGTATATCAGAGGTACCATATGAGCAAAAAGTTAATTTCTTTTACACTAAAATATTTAATTTGAATGAGCTTTAAAATTAGTATCTGACAAGATTCTGATTTATTCAAAGCATCACAGAATTCCTAGTTTTTTTTTGCACCAGCATGCTTCCCTGTATCTAGCCTGAGTTGGGCTCTACCAACTAGAAAGAAGCAGCCGTGTGGAGTCTTTGTGATTTTGAAACTGAGATCAAGCAGAAGACTCTCAGTACCTAGCTGATATCACCAGGCTGTCTTCCAAGTGTCATTTCACTTGAAAGACATTGCGACCACGCCCAGTTTCAAATTGCCAAAACTACCATTAGCGAGCACGACGGATCTTTGGTTGAGCTGGGATACAAACTCACTGCCTTCCGATAATGAGATTGCCGTTCTAACCAATCAGGCCCCGCGGCAATAACAGAATTCCTAGTGGTAGGGCAGAGCTCATTCGAATAAAAAAACCTCAAGTTTAATTCCAACCAGAATTGAACAAAATTAATATGTATATATATATATATATATATATATATATATATATATATATATATATATATATATGATTGTATAAAATAAATATTTGATTTCTAATTGAGAAATTAACTACACATAGAAAAAATTTCATAAAATTTTGAAAAATGAATAAAAAATATTTTTGAGAAAATTTATCCAAAATTTTATGTGAAAATTTACATATGCTTTGTTGATTCCAGAAAACGCTAACATAAAATTAAAAAAGGCTCATTACATCGTTTAGCGAAAAGAGAAAAACGTGCAATAAAGATATTCAAATAAAACTGTTTCAAGTTATCTGGAATTAAATAATTGGAATATTAAGTCCAACAACTCATGAAAAGATGAATATTATTCAAAGTCTTTAAGTTATCATTATATATTTATGAAATCAAATTCAATAGCATTTAATTTGAACTACTTATCTTTAAAAATCCTTACATTTTTTGCATTCTATCAGTATTCAAGAATTCAAGTTATTAGATAATAAAAATTCAATTTATAAGTCTCATTTCTTTCATTTCCTGTTTACTTTTTACACAATAACTTTACTGTTTTTTAAAACAAAATTTTTTTTTATTTTTATTTATACTCGCTCATTTTCTATTTGTTCCCTTTTAATAATTTAATTGTTTCCGTTTTAGTAATCTTATAAATATTTTAATTTCATTAATTTGATGTAAGTTTATTTATAAGCTTTTATTTTCGTACATAATATGCGTGCGTGAGTTGCTAGATGGAATCTTAAAACAATAGAGTGATTCTAGATTAATATAACAGATATTTTCATTCTGTGATGTATTTTTTGAATACCTATTTATTATTTTTATTATTTGCTGTTGAACAGTGAACAAATCAATCATCTTGACGTCAGCTTGAAAAATCAGATACCACATTAACAGAATAGCAAATCATTATCACCTTATTGATCGATAGATATCGATATCCAGAAGAGGATAAATATCGATTTTCTACATCCACTCTTAATACTGTCCCATTCATCATTTACAGTTCAATAAAAATTGATTAAAATTCGAGATGTAATAATTCTTTCAATATATTTTTATCATTTTTGTTAACTGACTAAAAATGACATTAAATATTACTAATTTAGTAAAACTAATTATCCATATCGGAAGGCAAGAATTTTTATCAAATTAAATAACTAATGAGTGAATTATTTTAACATTATGCAATGTGTTTTTACTTTACCAATTTAAAAATATTTAAAGTTTTCAATGGATTATTGTACCACTTTTCGTTCAAACTAAAGTGTCAACTTTATTTATAAAAGGAATTTTAGTAGAAAGTGTTCAATTTTCAGATAAAAGCACTTCTATAAAAATTTAAACGATTTAATTTCTTAAAATATAAATTTGAAGCAAAAGAATTCATTAATTTTTTAATCGATGAAAGTATATATGCTCTTCTTCAGACATTTCAAATTTGGAATGTAATTTCAATTGATTTGAACATGTTAATTTCACTTTACTTTAACCAATTACAGAAACAATTACAAATTTACTAATGAATATTTGATAGAAAATAAGGAAAAGCACAAATTCCTACTTTGTTTTTGATTTCATTCCTTTCATTGTTTTCACTGAAATTCTTAGAATATATGAGATAAATATTGTACCAATCTCGTTTATCATTAGCATATTACTGTCTTCATTGGGATACTTTTAAGTATTATTTAGCTGAAACCTCTAAGGATTTCCATTTTTAAACTTCCCCATTTGTTGAATATTGTTCTAAAGATGAGTATATTTTGGTTTATTCCTCAATTAAAATCAAACTTTTCCGATTCTAAATGGTTATTGATGGTCCAATCAAACTGGATCCAGTTATCAACCACCTTACAGCACTTGATCTTTCAGGAGTAGGTTGGTGGGGGGAGGTTTGGGGGGGGGACAAAACAAACTGCCACAGCAAAAGAGACGACCAACTATTTTGTCGCCCTGCAAAGTGCACATGCATCAGACTAATCAGAAAAGTTTTCCCGCCAACTGAAATCCATCTCCGACAATGGACGCTCGCGCGGGGAACTTTAAAAGAGTTCAATAACTAATAAGGATGAGAGCACCACAAGCATTTTATCATAATTATCATCGGTGGCACGCCAGCCAAGTATCATTCTGTATTAAGGGCTCGCCGATGCTAAGATACAATGACAGTATTTCTCATATTCAAGAAGTCCAGGGGCTGTATCTCAGCTACGTGGAATTAGATGCAGTGTTGCTTAACTGCAATCGTACCCATTCATTCGTTTTCCTTTATTGTCCACTTGTGGAAAAATTATCACTTCTTCTACAAAGTTATAAAAATACTATTACCTAATTTTTAGATAAAACTGTATTAGTGATAAAAAAATATTTTTAAAGCACAATATTAATAGCACACCATTTATATCAAGGGACATTCCCAGAAAAGCTTTAATTTGGATTAAGAAATTCTGAAACATATTCATTAATAAATATTTATTTGTAGGATTTTATAATTTGAGATAATAAAATCAGTTGCAATGTCTTGTTTCCTAATATTAGTGACAGAGGTAATACATTGCTTAAAAAAAATTAAATTTTTTAAATTATAATTCTAATTTTAGCCATTATGTGCAAATATTTTAAGCATTTCAGAAGATTGTGCATGAAATTAAATTACTGATTTCTACTAACGCAGTTGAAAGCAAAAATTGAGATTGTAGCTATAGGAGAGTGTAAATGCTATTATAGAAAATATTAGTTTTATAAAATTACGACTATTGATGAGTTTTTTTAAAGGAACATTGTAATTCATACAAGATTACTTACAAAATAGCTAACGAAATTTAAGTTTAAGAAATATAATATGTCCTACAGACACTCTAAACCATTAACAATTAATTTTAATATTTGTGTAAAATTTGATGATTTTTTTTTCATTTTTGCCATCTTTATTATTAGAGAGAATAAAATGGGCAATATATATATATATATATATATATATATATATATATATATATATATATATATGTGTGTGTGTGTGTGTGTATGTGTGTGTTAAATGTTTATTTTTCACTGATTAAATTAATCTAACATACAGAAAATATAACTGATTTATGATATTTTTATGTTTATTTTATTTACCCCAATATTCCCCTGTTTTACATCATCATTAAAAGTTTGCTTTATTAGCAATTTCAGACATTCAATAAAATTTTAAATGATTTTAATTCATACTTATATATTTATATTACTTGATTGCTTAATACGTTTAAAGAATCGTTGATTGCTTAATACGTTTAAAGAAAATGAGAATGAGTGAGTACAAAGTTGACATGTTTTACATTTCCCTTCAAACTTTTACGCCACATTAACGGAGGACTTTGGAACCCATAACATAGTTCTTACAAACATGAGAGCAACGAGATTGATCAAGATCGTATTTACTGATGCCCAAAGGTAATGATGACACTTATATAAGCTGGATTACATCAGTTTTTTGTTTCTTACTCTCATTTTGCTGTTAATATTTTATGCGCATTTAACACTCATTATTAACTGTAACGTTATAATCAAATTAAAAATTACAAAACTAATAAAAGAATGTGAATGTTCACACAATTTGCTTTTATTTTCTTTAATATCTAAGGAAACGTTATCTCTTATGAATTAAATTTATGATTTATGTAAGTACTAATGAGGCTAACAATGACATGATGTTAATATATTTGTCAAATGAGAGGTCACTAAAAATTATATTTTTATGATATTATATAAATTTTGGTGGCTCATGCTTTCTTTATTATTTTGTATAAATTCTAATGTAAAAGATTATGCAAAATTCTAATTGAGTTTATTTGTGATTACATTAAAAGTTTTTAAGTTGAAATTCCTTAAAAAAATTTCCTTAACTAAAAATCAGTGTGACTAGAAAATCTTGAAAAAAATATTTCGTGTTAAGCTAAAGAATAACCAGTGCTGTCATTCGTTCTCAAATGACCAAGAACGTACACATTTAGGTGAGTGTGTGAAGAAGATTGATAAGAAACACACCTGGCGGAAAATGGGAAATGTTTTTCACAAAGCATAACCATCACTGATTTTTTTTTTTTTTTTTTTTTTTTTTTGCATGGCTAAAAAATAAATGACAAGCCGACAACTTTTCTAATCCACAAATAATACGTCTTTGATATCTAATTTTTAACAGATAATTCTTTCAAACAACTATTGGGATTAGAAATCTCGAACGAAACTCTAAATAAATTCATGCGGTTGGCATCAGATCTGGACTGATGATCAGAAAGAGGAAGCCAAGTCTAAAAGATTCGAGATTAATTCTCTTTTCCAGTAAACTAGCAGTGCATAGAAGGAAGTCAAACTAAAATATAAATAGAAGGCAAATTAAAACACAATTATAAAACTGTTGTAAATGACATAATATAAGATGACATACGATTACAAAAATTGACATAAGATTATAAAATTTACATGAATCTGTGCAAAATATTCTGAAAATGTCTAAAAGCACAATCTTATTCAATTTATTAAAATAGTATTTCTTAAAGAAAATCAAAACTTAATGAATTTGTATAAAATCCACGAGTCTACATTATAGAAAAGTTAAATTTTTCAGAATAATAGTATAATTTTACAAGTGAATGAAAATAAATAATAAGAAATACCTTTGAAAAGTCAAAAAAACTGTTTTAAATCAGTTAAAATCATAAAAAATATATTGAATTTTAATTAATTAAAATCTGTAATGTTTGACAGCGTGAATTATAAAACGAAATAAAATTATTTAAGCATGGATTAATACTGGATATACATGATTATAAATTAAGACATGTGTTTTGTGTCGTAACTCTTTATTTACATAACGATATATTTCAAAATAATAAGTAAACAAATTAAATAGGAAATTAAGAATATATAGCAAAAATAAATAATTGTTTTTTGTGTTGTATTTAATTTATTTTATCTTATTAAATAGATTATACAGAAGAAATTATATTGTATTTAGTTTAGTCATTTATTTTCATTGATAATTTTGAATTCCTGTTTTTTTATTTTCATTTGGTATTTCTGGAATTTTTTTCACATCAATGAATTTGATAACAACTGATTTATCCTGGAATGTTACAATGAAATTTTATAGTTGATTATTTCATTTATTTTATTATTTTGAATATTTATGATTAGGTAAAAGATACCAACCTATTTTTTTTATAAAAGACATCAAATATTTTTATGAAATAACTGAGAAGTTGCAAAACTTACTTTCTCACTTATCATCATACTTAAATGACTGAATACAGCTAATTATCTATTAAAATATTATCTAATATTTAATAAAAATTCCATTAAGTCTATTCTATTTTCTGAAAAATTTTTCATTTTTGAAGGGAAAACCTGTATCGATTGAAATATTTCTTTGAAGCTATTTTATTTTCTGAAAGTCGTTTCGTTTTCAATAGAAAAAATGAATCTCATAAAATGTTTCATTGGAACTATTCGGTACCTGTAACTGTACCGTATCTAAGTACCTTTCGTTTTCAAAGGAAAAAAAATGTATGTAATGAAATATTCCATTGAAATTGTTCTACTTTCTAAAAAGATATTTCATTTCAGAATGAAAAAATGTATCCATTGAAATATTCTACCGAAGATCTGTTTCCTGAATGACTTTTAGTTTTTGAAGAGAGAACTAGGTATCCATTGGAGTATACCATTGCAACTATTCTGTATTCTCAAAGATATTTCGTTTTTGAATGGAAAGATGTTCTAAAATACTCTATTGTAACTATTCTGTATTCTCAAAGATATTTCGTTTTTGAATGGAAAGATGTTCTAAAATACTCTATTGAAACTATTCTGTATTCTCAAAGATATTTCTGTTTTTGAATGGAAAGATGTTCTAAAATACTCTATTGAAACTATTCTGTATTCTCAAAGATATTTCGTTTTTGAATGGAAAGATGTTCTAAAATACTCTATTGAAACTATTCTGTATTCTCAAAGATATTTCGTTTTTGAATGGAAAGATGTTCTAAAATACTCTATTGAAACTATTCTGTATTCTCAAAGATATTTCGTTTTTGAATGGAAAGATGTTCTAAAATACTCTATTGAAACTATTCTGTATTCTCAAAGATATTTCGTTTTTGAATGGAAAGATGTTCTAAAATACTCTATTGAAACTATTCTGTATTCTCAAAGATATTTCGTTTTTGAATGGAAAGATGTTCTAAAATACTCTATTGAAACTATTCTGTATTCTCAAAGATATTTCGTTTTTGAATGGAAAGATGTTCTAAAATACTCTATTGAAACTATTCTGTTTTCCGAATGATCTTTCGTTTTTAAAAGGGAAACAATATATCTATTGAAACGTTCCAACATTTTAAATCCATGGGGATTTTCTGGTACCAGCGCTTTAAAAACTCAGCATAGTGTCTCATATCTGAAAACATCCCCATCGCAATGTATCCAAGCCCCTTTGAATAACCCTTACAAAATCACTCGAACCACCAAATACTGATGAATGATGTCAGGGTATGGTTCTCGTCACACCCCCACCCTCACCCCGAGCAAACACCTCCCCCTCCCTTGTGCCTAGCACTCCACTAAATTATAAATCTTCTATTCCAGCGAAATGTATGCATCTATACTCTGTTGCGCCGCCGAATTAGGGCGCGCAGGCTCCTTTAGCAATTAAGATCTCTGCCATCCAAACAGTGCTTTGTCTATTTCAGGACGAAATCCATAATTTTCCATTAAAAATTCCCCCTTCCCTTAACAGCCATTCTTTGCTGAGAAAGTGAGAAAGACATTTTGCGAATCTCCCCGATCGAAGGAAGATGAAAATTGGTAAAATATGGTTTTGTCATTTTTGCAAGAGATGGAGGCAGTTTGATTATATTATTATTACTCCTCCATCCTTTATTTCTCACATTTTGTGGGCTTCGTTTGAATTACGATTCCTTCCCCCCCTTTTTTTTTCATTATTATTCATGCTTTTTGTGGGAATTTTGTAACCGAGATGTTTTGGATTAGTAAATAATTTCATTTTGCAAAGAAAAATTTAAGTCCGGGTTGTTCGAATGGGAAGAAATGAAGAAATATATGATGTATATATTTTTGTTATTTTTACTGGAATGGAAAAAAAAAAAGCTACGCTGGAGCATGGAAAATTTGCAGAAGTTAATATTTTAAGAGCTGTGTTAAAATTTGATTCAACAGGAATATTTTGCAATAATTGTTATGATGTATATCTTATACTCATTATTTTGATTTATTAGAATTTGTTGTTATAATTGAAAAACATAAACTTACTTAAAACCTGCCAAATTCTCTTGCTATTGCAATATTTTAAAATTTCTAAAAATTTACAAAGTTGAACATGGGTAGGGAGCTTTTATCTTTATTTGAATTTTAAATGACACTGTAATTAATTTAAATACTTGCTTTATAAACTTTTTGCATTCCAATTATTTTAGGTACATTTATTAATTTTCAAGAAATAGATGAGTTCTAAGCAATAATGAATTACAAGCTGTGCCTTTTAATCAAAATTTATATATTCGTTAAAATGTTAGTAGCGTATTTAAATCTTTACAGAAGAAAACAACTTACTGTATGTTAATGTAAATCATTCTTTATGTTTATATGTAGTAGACCGTCGGATGAAGACTGTTTAATTTAGAAAAAAACGACTTTTATATTGTTTTTCTATGAAAATATATGAAATTAGTATTCATAATGTTTCTACATCAATAAATATCGATAAATTTATTGATATATAAACATTAATGAAGTTATGAATACATATATAGCAAGATCACTTCAAAAAATATTATATAACAATGAATATTTAACTTAGCATTCATATTAATAGAACACTTTGATAGAGCTTTGTTGAGCTGATGTCGTTATTTTTGCCATAGTTTTATTTCAAAACTGATATCTTAGAGATAAATTAAATATTAGGTACAACATTCAAATTTTTGAATTCTGGATTTTTTTGCAATATTTATAAGACTCAAAGAAATTTTAAATAACTCATTATAATGTTTTTAATTAATGTCATACGAAAACTGAACTGGAACTGAACTCGTAAGAAATCAATTAATTTAAATAAACCTCATATGAAATGTTTATAAAGTTGTATAACAAAAATTCTTATCATAATAAGAAATTGCAAAACAAAATCTTTGTTGTTTCATTTATAAATGAAACTCGACTAATGCGGTTGTTTTCTTCAGTAAACAAAGTAATTTTATTCTAATAAAAGTAATCTTAATAATGGTTTTTTTTATATTTTAAATATGCATTAAAATTGAAATCGATTGTTAGGCGAACTAAAACGAGAGAGATAGTTGAGAGAATTGAAAATTTTCATTGAATATGTTAATTGACTGTTGAAAGCATTACATCGTTTTTCGTAACAAGATTTTTGATGTGCCAATTCCAAGCAATAAGTTATTTGAATATACAATCGCTAATGAGTTTGCATATCTTTTACTAAAAAATCCTATATTATAGAGATAAAACAAATAGCTATTCAGATTAAAAAGTAATTTCTTTCTACTATTATATTTTGCTGAAAAAAATGTTTTTAATATTAACTTAGCAAAAACGAGCACTATTTTTTTTAAAAAGTAATGATTAGTTCATAATTTATGGATGAAAATAGACAAATATTAAAATTATTGGGAGCAGAACTGTAACAATACTTGAAAATTTACTCAGTTTTCATCCTTATGAGACGCAAATAGATCACACAATACCTGAAAAATCTTCTATAAGACCCTCATTGCAGATATTCAATTAATTTCAGGATCGTACAGTTTCTGCTTAATCAAAAGTGGCCTCAAAATACCCTGTACCAAAATATGAACAAAAATCCCCCTAATCCTCTAAGAATTTATTTCACTTTGAAGTTTCACTAATTATTAATTTGAATGGTTTGGTTGTTGGCCAAAATAATCTTCAAATATTGAAACTTTATTGGAAAGCATCATCGATAATATCATGCAACAGGATGTATGCTCTAGTAAAACTGATCATAAGAACTTTAAAAATTACATGGTAGATTTTTAAGACACTACCATCAAATATGAATGCTTCCACGAAGCCAAATTCATGCCAACAATTATCATTTCAGGTCTTAAGGCGACAAATTTCTCCCTGATCATACTTATTAAATGTAGACAGCTACAATCAGCTATTAGGAGATATTCACAACTCAAATTGAAAACAGTTTGCTCTTCAATTTATATTGAAGATACTGGCGTCCAAGTCATAGGGTGAGTGACTGATCATTTAAAGAGCAAGTCAAAGGGAAATGACATGCAATCACCCAAAGAATGTGCAAAAGAATTTCTCACGAGATTGGCAAGTCCAATCCTTTAATTCGAAACCTTTCCCATCAATTAGGCTGCAACGCGCGTCAATCAAAGCGGCGATATCAAAGAGACGCCTCCCTAACACAAGTGGAACTGCCACTTTAAAAATTAGCTTTGAATGTATACGAGAAAGCATCAATCCGGTGACCATTAAAAGGAAGAGAAAATATATACAAAAAAAAGGTGCCACCACATGTCGTCTTCTCTTATCTTAACTATATCTGACTGCATTCAAGTTTGAGATTTTATCGTACTCTATAAGATACTTTTTCGTTTATGCTTTTCAAAGGTTACTTTATATTCTATCAATGGAAATGAATCAGAATGAGTATGAATTGTCACGCGCGTTTCTGTCAGTACCATTCCATTGTGGGGTTGTTTTATTAATAAAAAAAATATCTAAACTTAGTCCTTTAACTCTTAAGTATAGGTTTGTTTTGGTATGGCTTTTATATATATTTAATGCATACGAGGTCTAATTCAATCGTAAGCAGTGGTTTAATGGAGATACATACATACATATAATATATATATATATGTGTGTGTGTGTGTGTATATATATATATATATATATATATATATATATGTGTGTGTGTGTGTGTGTGTGTGTGTGTGTGTGTGTGTGTGTGTGTGTATGTATATATATATATATATATATATATATATAATGTATTCTCATCAAATTACCTCATGAAAGCTTTGGTAGAATGAAATTAAATTTGTTAATCATTTGCTTCTATTTTAAATCCCCCCCCCCCACAGTTTTTAAAATTAATTTACTGTACCTTTTTCTGCTGCTAAACTGCACATTGCTTTGCTGCTGATTTTTTTTGACTTAGTGCACAAAAATCATCATCAAAATAAAGTTGGAGAATATTTCATTGAACGATATATAGTAAAAGTAATTAAAAAGTGCAATTCTATTAATAAAGTTACATACTTTTTTATGTATAACCTACCCTTTAAATCAAATAACATTATCTAATCTAAACTATCTTATTAAGAAATGTTAATTAATTTCATTAAAGTTCTTTTATTGATTGTTATCATTAGTATTCGTATGATAATTTCATATACTGGATTTAAATTTAGGAAAATTAGTATTTAGTTTTATTATGAATAAATTTATTTTTGTCACACTTTTCTACTGTATAGTGTGAAATTTTGATAGTTTAACCGTATAAGCTGAAAAAAATATTAAAAATTAAGCTTCATTAACAGTTTATGGAGACAAAAATGATTTTTAAAAAAATTATTATTTCCCCCCAGTTAGTTTGAAGCAACAATTTCTACTCTATTGGATGGTATTTTTATGCAAACGTTTTGTACATACTGATATATATATATATATATATATATATATATATATATATATATATATATATATATATATATATATATATATATATATATATATATATATATATATATATATAAACACTGATAAAACTGAATTTTACATAAAGAATATTAATGTAAAACTAAACATTTTTTTTAAAATCTGATGATTTAAAAATTTTTTTAGTTTTACATTAATATTCTTTATGCAAAATTCAGTTAAAACTTAAAAGAGAAATATACAAATAGTAAACAGTATCCCTCAAATTTAGTAACTAAGTTGCAAACAATTTACAGACATTTCAGAATCTAGAAAATAGCTTTGTTAATTTTTAATAAAAAATTAAATAACACATCCTTAAGAAATCAAGAATAGTTTGCGGGCTTTCCGTTGAATAGTTTGTTTGTTCGATACCCACATTGAATGTGGATATTTTTAATGGTTCAAAATCTTCTTTTAATTATAAGCCCTGTTTTTACTTACTCACGTGTGACCAAACTGACCAGGTTTTAACCAATCAAATGAAATAACCTTAAAATATTACTAAATTAGCACTAGGGCCAAATTAAAAACCTTACGTTTAATTTTATAATTAATATACTTTATGTAATATTAATGAATGATTTTTTGATTGAGCAATTCAATTGGTGATTTTTAATGAGTTACATTGTAAATAATAAAATATAATTCATCAAATTTAGAATTACTAATATTTTGAGCTTATAATTTGGAAAAAAATGACTAAGTTTTCTTTTAAAAAATAAATGTTTATAGCCCCTTATTTATGTTTAAAAATAAATCAACTAAACGTTGCATGTCTTTGTAATTGAATTGAATAGCTTCCATTTTTCTACTTTTTACGCGCCGATTAATCATAGGTGAATGTCCAGATGTTTTTCAGATTTTCTCCCTTGTAAAATATAATTATAGTTCACAATTTATGAAAAACTCGAACTAGAACAACGTTGAAAAAGAATAACATGACCAAAACCTACTTCTACTTTTTGGTCAGGAGTTATTCACATGACCAAATATAGAAAAGAAAATTCAATCATATTTGAATCAAAAATCCTATGTTGAGAGAACCTGTATGTAGGTTAAATTTGCAAGACCTAATAGTCCATTGTTTGTTGAGTAAAGTAAAAGAGAGGATGCCAGTCCTGGTGGTACTAGTGTTTTTACAAAGCAGTGATTCTTAAAATGCATTCCAAATCATTAACAAGTAAAGCATTTTGTAACTATAGTACTATGAAAATATAAGTAATTAATGTGAGCTATATATCTTCGTATTTACACTAATTATCTCACGAGCTAAGTCCTGCTTATTCAAATGCTTAATAAATTTAAACATAGTCAAATGAAGAGGTCGATGCCTGAGTCTACATTCTCTTCTTCATATCATATCAATAAAAAGCTGTAGTGGTTAATATGAATGCAATGAAAATTCTTCCTTCAAACTTATGCTGAATATTAGTAAGATACTTCGGTTGATTTCTTTAGGTAAAGAAACATTCGTTAAGAACTTACAGGCTCTTCGTCATTTATAGGAAACTAAAAGAAACTTAAACTAATATCTTTTTATCGGTTTTAATCATCTTAATTGTTTTAGAAAGTCTTTTTCTTATCGATGACATATCTTCCCCCCTCCTCCTTTTTTGTTAATAAGTATCAATAATTACTCTAAATATGAATTTTACAGAATTCGTGGACTACCAACACCCAAATAGATGAATTGAATTTCAGGCTTTAATGAGAAATAGTTCAATTCAGGAAGAAACAAATGCAAATTATATAAAATCATGAATATTCTTCTATGACCCTGAAACAATGCATTGTTATTTCATTTTTGTTAAAGATTTGTTGCTAGAAAAATTATGACTAAAAAGTGCATCCAATACAAAGCAGGAAGATTACATTTTAATTAAATCTACTTAATAAAGGGAATTGAAAGGGAGAAGCAGCCCCAAACTTGGACGAGTCTGGGGATATTAACCATCTACAGGGATTAAATTCATCCCTACAGAGGAAGAGAGAGGGGGTGGAGGGAGCACCCCTATCTTCCAGTTCTTCGTCTCTTACGGGTCATAAATCTTGTCGAGGAGTCTTAAAAGAGGGGTCGAGTATTTGCCGGGGGAGAAAGAGGGGCTGTCATAAAATTATCCTCAACTGGTTATTACCTCCTGTTTTATCTGCAGGTAATCACCACATTGGAGAAGTCTTTTCTCCACCTAGCCGTTATAATATAAATAATTCTTTCCGATTCTTGTTGCGAGAAGTGCTGGAGATCTTGTTTCTGGCGCGTGTCCCGAGTCATCGCTTGTAGCAACATGCTCCTCGACCCGAAAGAAAGGTGCAATTACAGTGTCTGTACTCGTGCCTGGTGAGCCCTGTAGCTTTTGATAAATAAGTCCCATTTTGTTTCACCTTCCAGTCACTGGGTGTGCTCAGTTTTGAAATGAAATTAGATGAAGCGCTTTGTACACTGTAAAAAATAAGATAATTGCAGTTGTTTTATGTATTTTTGAAATTTTATTTATATACAAATAAGTAAATGACGGAAACATTCCATTGAATTGTCTATATTTAAAAATTATTAAAAATTCTTATAGTAAAGCTTACGTATTAGGATACAATGGATGTTATTAAACCTGATAAGGACCATAATATCTTTCAGACTTCTTGTCGTCTTATACGTGTTTGGCTTAAACTACTAGTTTACGATTTCATTTATTGAAATCTCTTTACTATACTTCCTTGTAGACAAGGATTTGTATAGCAATTGTCTCAAAATTTTGTTTGGATTATGTATAATAAATTTATACATGTAAAAGCTTTTTATTCTTTCTAATTTATATTATTTGAAAGAACTAAATTTTTACTCTCACGGTGACCACATGGTAACTACCACTTTACCATAACAAGGATGATTTTTATCGTTACCCATTGGCATCTGGAAAGGACGTCAGGGAGGAGGCACCACACCCCTGTTTATAGAGTGAGCCACACTTATTCATCATCGCAGAAGAAAGGACAAAGAAACACAGAAAGAAAGGAGCATCCATACCTGAACCAGGATTCAAATCCGGAACTCACAGCTTAGGAGTCAAGAATGCTAACCACTCAACCACTAGACATTATTAAATATAGTTTTCGAAACCATAAGATTATATTTAATATTATATAGAAAGGACTAACTAAATAATATGATTGGAAAATATTAACCACTTTTAAAATTTTAAAAGAAACTCAGCTAAATACCATAGAAAAGAGAGATTAATTTCTCTCAAAACTATATTAACATTTTATGTGAATTTCCGCATACAAAATTCATTAATTCTGATACATATCATTGAAATTAATCTAATAATTCACCTAAAATAATTAAATACTATCATTAGAAAGAATTTTAATTTGTTTAAAAATTAAAATTCATACGACATTGTATTTAAATACCGCAATTATTTTTTCCTTTACTGAATGTTTCTCTTAAAACATTTTTAATTAATTAAAAATCTGACACATTAAAAAAATAACTGTTTTCAAGATATCAGCTATTAACCTCATTTGCGATACATCGCGTAAATCTTGTTAGTAAAATTGATAACTAAATTTATTTTGAGTAAATCTTGTATTTTATGCAGTGTTTTGTGTGAACAATATTTAAATCTACTGAAGTCATTTAAGATGCACTAAATAATTTTTGCACCATAGAAGAAGATACAGAGGGTTGGATAACTTAGCACATTCTTTAGATGTTAGATGTAAAATATTTTTTGCTATAGTGATATTACTTTTTCGTTTTCCATCATCATTTCTAATTTCAAGGTTTCTGCATAATTAAAAGAAATGTTTACTTTATTCCTAATAAAAATAACCAAATGAATTATTAAAAGTTGCTAGTTTTAACAAATATCTATAAAAGAATTTTAAAAAACCATAAAATTTAAAATTACAAAGTTTTCAATGGAAAATTTTTCTTTTTCGTTTTTTATACCTTAGCAATGGAGAGATCTTAAAATAATAAATCATTCATTTTTTGCAATTTTCTTTTCCAAAATCTGCTAAAGGATTGTTTTTTCCTTATCAGCCTATTGCATATAGAATTGCGTTTCTAAAATTCTTACAAAAGTAAAAGTGAAATAAATTTACAAAAATTGCTAAAGCACATCGTTTTTCTAAAGGAAAAAGAATACCCTAATAATTTATGACGATTCCGCAAGAAACGAGGAAATGAACACAAAAACTCTTACAATTGTTCTGAAAACAAGAAAAGAAAAGTCCTGTGAACAAAAGACATAAAATTTCATAACATTTTAATAATGTAAACGCAGTTCAACCGGATGCCTGCAAACAAATAGAGGCTCTTCCAAGTAGAAGAAAACTTGTTCAAAGGTCGCAATTCATTCATACAGTTTCGGAATTTAGGATGCGGACTTCCTTGTAAAAATTTATAAACTGAAGTTTTTATGAAACACTTGTCAAAATTTTTGTGTTCCTAAAGAATTTATGTTTACGAAAGCTATTATTGTTTACTGTTTTAAGTGATACGCTAGGTTACATGGGATTTTTGAAATTCCACAATCTGCGAAATAGTGATCTTATCAATGCAACGAAACTCAAATATTCTTAATTTTTATAGTAACATGCAAACTAAATTTCATACTTTTAAAATTTCGAAATATTTTTTTTTCGCTATTTTGAATAATTATTTAAACCGTCAACCTAAAAGAGTATTTTAAGTTGATAAAAATGACTTTTTATTAATTATAAAATACCAAAAATACCAATATATATACACATAATAATGTACCTAACTAATAAGTATAATTTGATTAGCTATTATACTAATTCTACTTTGCAATTATCAACTTTCTTTATTTTTAATATAAGCCATTATTATCAAGCCAATATTAATAAATTATATATATATATATATATATATATATATATATATATGTGTGTGTGTGTGTGTTTGTATAAATATGTATACATAATAATATAATATTGGTAATTTTGTAAAAATGAATTAATTTTCGGTAGTATACTTTAGTAGAGAGAGATATAAGTAACTGTTTTCTTATTTACATGTATGCTTAACAAAAAGATAGAACGTGAAAAAATTGATGAAAATGTAACATGGTAACTTTTTCATCGATTTTGTCAAGACACAGTAACAACGAACAAGTACTGTCACACTGTGACAGCACTTATCCAGTATCAGTATCCCACTCAGTCAAATGCACGAGGAAGTAGTGCAGATACTTAGCATATTTCCTATGAGAGGGAAAAGCATCAGCGGACCTCAATCAATGGCGGAAAAATTGCAGTGCCATCAATTCGAAAGGAAGTGCTGGCAACCGGGGAAGTGGCCAGAAATCACCAACTGCTGGCCGACCCGACAGGCACTTCGTAATTAAACGAGTGGAGGTAATACTTTCGCCAATCAAAACTAATTAGGACGCCTGGGGGAGGTAGGGGGTGTTCGTGGGACCCAAGTAGCATGTCCCCATCGACGAGGCTGAGGACGAACAAGAGAAAAGAAGACCCTAACCACATTCCCAACATTCCTCTTCTTCGCAGCTGTGCTACCTCCCAAGGTACGGAGATTACTTCAAGTTGATACTGAAACGCAACCAACCTTCGAACGAAGTATAAGGATCTCCTTCCTTCCCCCCTCACCATCCCTCAGCCCAACTGTGATCGAAAGCGACAATTTATTTCCTGGGGCCAACCTGTCAGGGAATTCATGTTTTACTACCCGAAAATCGCCGCCTTTTGCTCTTGATACCCATGATACAGCAGGGGCTTCGCTGGCTCCGTGAAGGCAGGGCAAAGGGATGCTTTTATGGATTTCTGAAGTTCAGTTTTACATTTAAATGCTCGAAAGAAGATGAACGACTTCTGTAAGAAAGACTTTTTCTTTTACGGTGTATATATTTTCTTTCTCCCTCTTTCTTTTATGAACTAAATATTTACATTTTTCAATAAATGAAAGCTGGCATTTTTAGGACTGGATAATCATTTTATCCTACATAGCATGTTTTAGCACTGATGCCAGTAATAAACTGAAAAAAAATGAAGAATCATACTATGTTAAATATCTTGTTACGCATGCATAAACTCTTGCATACTATTAATATATTTTCATTTCATTCAATCTAGTCAACATGATGTTTGAAAAACAGTCAAAATTACAATTTAAAGATACTCAAAATGGCTTGTCAACTGTTGCCATCTTCTTCACGGAAGTAATAAGCCATGCAGAACACTGGCCATTTTATATATACCTAGAAATTTTGTCTTAAAATTATGGATATCCTATTTAGAGCAATGATTTTATCTACTATGTTTAGAACATATCAATTAATGTTATTAAAAATTAACAAACTATTTAACTGTGCACAAAATATATTCCTATTTATTTTCAAAATCTGCATATTTTAAATTTTTGCTTATGTAAATAAATACTTTTCATAATTCTAGAGTTCAAAAGGTTCATAATTTTTGAAAAATTGATTAAAGTCGCACACATTTGGAATACAGTACTTGAAAATCGATATTTTGCTTAATTCCATTTCTCCATGTTCTCATATCATAGTTATACTACAAAATTATTTAACGTGGAAAGGTATTACTAAGAAAATGGTCTTTGATCAATTTGACTGAATTTAGTTTTGTAGAGACAAAATAGCATTTTTGACAAATAAATTAACAGTCTCACACTAAACGAAATTTAAAAAAAAATTGCTTAAATCATTTTTAATTTTGCCAGTCAATAAGAGGATAATACATAACATAATAATTTTTATATGCCTTAAAATAGAGATCCTTAAAATTTTGATTCAGATAAAGAATATTATTAGACACATATTAGACTTGTTATTTATAAAAAAATGCATAAAATTTTGAAAAACATTTGTTTTTCCTTATTGAATGAGTTTTTCAAAAACTCTTTCATTACACCAGTATGTAATCTAGATAAACAACTTTGGAAATTGTAATTTGCAATTTAGGATTGTAATAATGCTTAATTTAAGGGATTAATAAAATTGTTCGTAGTATTTTTACATTTTAATATTTGATACTTGTTTTAAAATAATACAATCACACACACAAAAACAAAACAAAACTCGTAGCAATAAAATAGCATTGTAAATAAAAAAATTATTTAAAATCTGTCAGAAATTAATTCAATAAAATAATATAATAAGAATAGAGTCATACATTTCAAGAACATTCATTTAATTAATTTCTTTTAATATAAGAAATTTCATGGAAAAAAATCCTAAGCCATGAAAGTGAAATGTCTGAATATATTGCAAATGATAATTAATTATTTGCTATTCTTAACACAGAGAGTTTTATAATATATATATATATATATATATATATATATATATATATATATATATATATATATATATATATATATATTATATATATATATATATATATATATATATATATATATATATATATATATATATATATATATATATATATATATATATATATATATATATATATATATATATATATATATATATATATATATATATATATATATATATATATATATATATATATATATATATATATATATATATATATATATATATATATATATATATATATATATATATATATATATATATATATAGTAAGCAGTGGTTTCTTTATTTGAAACTAGGCTAATGGAAAGAACAATTTTAAATTCATATAAAAACGATGAGGTTTCCTAAAATGGAATAATAAATTGTTATGGAATCGGAAATTTCTTAATTTCTTACACTCTATGTATAGAATTCTGCTTAGGTAACCCTCAATATGTGTTAATTTGAAAATATGTTTTTAATAGAACATTTTATATTATAATAAATTTTAATGAAGTTTACTTTAAATTTATTATAAATATTAATAAATATAAAATAATTTACTAAATAAAAAAATATTCAGAAATGGAAAACAAAACTAATTCCAAATATACCGAAACCAAATTCGTTTGCGCTAGAATAAGTTTTCTCTCTCTTTTTTCTTTAATTCATCATCAATTTGTAAATTATATGATATTCTGAGCTTTGAATCTTATGTAATTCTGAGATTTTGCTTTTCATTTTTTAGGTAATAATGATCGGATGGCATCACAAGGTGTTGTTGAATGAGATTAGGTAATTTCCTCAGGGTAAAAAGAAACATGTGTGAATGGTTCGAATATCCGATGAGTGTGCACAGAAATATCCCGTGGAAATGAGAGAGGGTGGGAAGAGAGTCAAAGAGAGAAAAACATGCTTTTAAAAGTATTTGGTTTGCTGGGGGCCTCGTAACACGTAAGCAGCAGGAACAAAACTGTCATATTCGATGCCTTGAATGACAGGCCAATTTCCTACGTGTACCGCAGTTATTGTGCTCTGACAACGTCATCCCGCCGGCCAGAAGTCAGGGCCCCTCCTTCTACTAATGAAGCCCCCATGCACTCCATTGGAGCAGGTGGCAATCACAGGGGCAGGTTGTTGGCAAGTCTGTATCTGGGACACAAGGCTTGGCGAAACGCTTGACTTGGCTCCGTTCCACCTTTCAAAGTTCGTGCTCAAATTTAAGAACTGTTTCAGGGAAGAACAATACATATAACATCAACAGACAATTCGTTGCATTCGAAAATAATTCTCCCGTCCTGCCTTGCAGTCATATTCCAAGGCATTCTATTTTCCATTAAAATAGATAAAAAGATGATTATTTTTTATTATCTTTCCTGCTTATACAACTTTTATATCCCCATATATATATATATATATATATATATATATATATATATATATATATATATATATATATATATATATATATATATATATATATATATATATATATATATATATATATATATATATATATATATATATATATATATATATATATATAAGATAGATAATAAAAATTGAAAAATTGTAGATTTTTTTTATAAAATTAATCAAATGTCAAATGAAGAATGATAAAGAAAAAATACGAAATACTGAAAAAGTATTGCACTACTAATCACTTATAACACAAATTAAATTTTTATATAATAAATGCATACTAGTATACAGAAAATTTATAAATACACGTATAGATAAATCGGTAAAGTATGACGGAAACCCAGTAACGTCGCAGATGGTTGAAAAATTTATGGAAGATTGTTTTTCATCCACGTTCAAGATTGTCATTGATTATGGATGTATGCACATTTTTATGAACAATTTTTCTTGAATATAAAGTTATGTTTATGTTGTTAAAGTCATGAATTTAAATTTATGTAATTTTATTTTATTATTTTATTTGTCTTAAGATGTCCATGCACCCTATTGCACTGTCTTATAGTACCGGTATACTCTCTTTAAGGGTTTTTGTGATTATTTTCAAAAAAAATTACAAGATTTTAATGAAATAATCATGAATTTTAGTTTAATATTGATATATTAATCCTAATTCTTGATTATCATGAAAGAGTTTGAACTCTATTTTTCACAAAATGAAATCAAATAATTTAGAGATTTTTTCCCTTATGTTGGCTCTTTCGAGGATAATAAGTCTTGCAGTCCAATAAAGAAATGAAGTATCTCCAGGAGTGGAAAGCGTCTTGAAATGTTAAAAAGTGCGGGCTTCCTGGAGGGCAGAACATTTCCAAAGATGCTCGCCATCCATATCAACATGTTCCCTACATAAAATGCAGTCAGATGAATTCACAAGCCCAATTTGATGCAGATGTTTCTGGAGAAAATCATGCCCAGTAAGTAATCTGAAGCAGGAAACCCCTATAGATCTAGGTAGATCTCTGGGAATACATGAACTCAGCAGAGTCCATCAAGAGGCATCAACTGCATTCTCTTTGTAATAAAATTTTCGCTGGTGATGGATAACCCGCTTTAGAAGGAATTTGACATTTCTCAGGCCAGTAGGAGTATCTGGATGGTTTAAAAAAGAAGCCTCTTTCGCGAGATTGTCTGCTTTTTCATTACCAGGCAAGCCGCAATAGCTAGGGATCCATTGTAAAGTAATTTCCTTTCCCGCAGATAGTAAAGTAATTAGAAAATTTTAAGAATTTATCAGAATCCCATATACATATTTTGTATTTGGTTTTAAGATAATAAAAAACATTACAATTTGATACTAAAATTTCATTTATTCCTTTTATATCAATTCCCAAAATTTTGAAGTTATATTCTTTCACTAATTTTTACCAAACTTGAAAATTTTCTTTAGAAGTTAAAAAGTACATTGTGTACTCTAAATATAAAAAATGTCGGTTCTCAATGGCAAAAATGAAAAAACGATTAATATGTTAAACAAATTTTGAAATTTGATTCATTATGAATTTTTATAAAATCGTTTTGGTTAAATCTTCAAGAAAAAAATTTTTTTTTCTATAAGGAAACAAACTAAGCCCAAAAGCGTTTATTTAATCAAATAATATTACAATTGATTTCATGGACATTTTACAGATAATAGACAAAAAATATTTAAAAGAGGCAATTTTTTATTAAAATTTTATCAACATTTCCGCAAGAAAAATTACAAAAATTTTTTGTAGAAATTTAGAAATATTTTTTCTTATAACGTTTAGATTTAAAGTCCTATTTAATGAAGTTGTAGCATAAACCTTTTAAAGAAACTTTCTTCCTACACCTATGCCGCAGAATTCGTTAATGTTTTAATGACAGTTTTGCAAGAAGAAAAAATTAAAGATCGTTGTTAGTTAAAAAAAAATTTAGAATCCGTAACAAAATATTTATGATTTAATAGCATTGAAATATATAATATTAATCTCCATGGGAAACAGGGTTTTTAAAAATTAGATAACTTTAACAGAAAGCGCTTATATACATAATTATATTTACATATCTTTCCCCCTCTCTTAATTAGATTTTAGACCAATTGTAAAAGTTTTATTCAATACTTCACTTATCATTTGATTCAATTCATTCACAACAAAATGCAGTTTTCAGTATTATTGTATTTTGCGTCAAAATGTATTTGTATATATGTTAAGTTGTTATATAATACATGCATAATATTACTATAACATTATAAATCAGTGTTTACATTACTGCTATCGACATAATGTGACTGGCAATACAAATTTTTGGTATACTTTAGAGCTACATTAAGTTTATATGAAATTAGTGTAAATAAGAAAAAAATCTAACGACATAGATAGAACTGAATAGTTGGTATTAAAATGCTAATCATTCAACATTTAGGTTTTCGCATGCACCAAAAAAATAAATTTCAACATTTCTGAATCAGTCTTGAAAGTCATGCTTGATATGACCATAACGATCTACAGATCTAACAAGATCTAAATCATAATTATCCTGAAACGAATGTAAATGAATCATCAAAATAAAAGACATTATCGGTATACTCTGACAGAGTTAAAATTGCCGATAGTTTGTTGTGTTACAGAAGTGTCATTAAATTGTTATGTGGAAAACAAACTTAAAATATTTTTATTAATTTTTCATGAACAACTGTTTATATAAAAATAATAAATTTGAAAGAATGCGTGCCTCATTTATGTGTTAATGATATATTTCAATTCACATAAATTTTAAATATATTCTACTGAAATCTATTTTTTCTTCATTTAAATAAAAATATTCGTATCGTATCATACGATATATTTTCCAAAATATAAAGTTCCATTCATATTTTATTTTTATTGATTAATATCACAAATAATAAAAACTATTTTTGAATATTTGATTTCCTTGACGTCTCAGTAGTAAAAACAAAATTTATTTTCATATTTGCTTGTATCCTCGAATTCTGCACGTCAAAAACAAAGCTCCAAAACAGTGTACTTCCATATTTCAGAACATAATTTTTTTTCATATATTTTCTCGAGAAAAGAATGGCAAAGGATGAGAAAATTTCCACGTATTCATCCTTGATATTTCCACGAAATCGTAAAAACGGATAAAAAATACGAGTTACATCCCCTCTTCATATTATGTGCTTCTACATTTAAACAAACGGTTAAAAGAAAAAGGGCAAATAAAATATGAATTAAGAGCTAAGATGCCAAACTTGGCGATATCCAGCTGTGCAAGAAGGGCTGGTGGGCGTGGCGATACCTGTCAAAATCATCCGAATAGACAATCTACCGAAAATGACCACCTGTCGGCGAATGAGAGGCAGATATTACTTCACATCCCTCTTCCTCCTTTCTCCAACCATTTTTATTATTTTTTGTTTCGTTTCGATCACTGAACATTCGCCGAAAAGTACGAATCGTTGGATCGACCAATTCTAAATTCTCACAGTCAGTAATGTCAATTAGTTTCTAATCCAACCTCTTTTGTTTCTATTATTTTTCATCAATTTTTTCCTCAACAAAGACGATTTTTTTCAGCACATCTTTTCAGCAAGTGGATGTTCACACACCAGTTCTTAATCACGTAATTTTACGAGATCAGAATATATAATGATATCATGTATTTTTTTAGCTTGGTTGATTGGGGACGAAATTATTTAAAAAGTATGCAACATCAGAAAAAAAGTTTTATCTGGAAGTTATCAAGTTATATTTCCCACTTTTCAGTTTTTAAAATGTTAAAAGAAACGTGGGATATATATATATATATATATACATATATATATATATATATATATATATATATATATATATATATATATATATATATATATATTTATAAGGTTATAAATATTTGTAAAACATTCCTGATAAAAATGCTTTTTTTTTTTTAAGTGACAAAACATCAAAATCTTGCTATGTTAATCAATATGGGGTACAGTCAACAAGGGGCAGGTGAAAAAGTATCAAAAGCATGTTATGTTAATCAACAAGGTCTGCCATCCGTAAAGATTAGCTGACAAAACATCAAAAGCATGTTATGTTAATCAACAAGAGGTATAATATTCTCTTCAAAAAGAACCGGTTTCCCATAAGAACTGTTCTTTGGTATTAAGACTGTAGCAAAATAATAAGAAAAAACATTTCTTTTTCTTTTCCAGTGTTGCTTTTACGTTAAAATCTCAATTTTTGAGTATAGTGTTGCTTTACTTCTCTGTTATTTTAACTTTAAAATGTCCCGAAATCTTGAATTCAATTTTCATTACTTTATACAGTTTTGCAATTATTTTTTTTATATTATGTAGAACACATGTAAATTTTAAAATATATAACATTTTTATATATATTCCAATGATATTGCATTTTATCTAAATGCTTGTCCTTGTAATAAATCACTGTTTCATTATTCAAAACAATGATCTCTACCATAGTAAAATTCCAGAAATTTAAAATATTTATATATATGTATATATTGCAAATTATCAATTATTTTTCTTATTATTATATTAATTAACGTAAACAAGTAATTACAACGTCAGCATAAGGAATCCATTTTTTTTTATAAACTCTCATATTTTATAAAAACAAAAATACATTTCCAAACTCACAAAGTTTGTTTTAGGAATGTGCTTCCTTAATTTTTAAAATCCGTTTATTTTCAAAGTTTAATTAATTTTTCCTCTTTATCCATTTAGTAAAATTTTATGTAATATTTCATTGACATTTTTTTCACTAAGTATGAAATGTTCAAGACACATTAACTAAAGAGTAAATATTTTATTCATTTAAAATTAAATTAATCAAAGAAACATTTACATGAAGTTTTATAATTCACATGACTTGTTTAATTTTAAGTATTCTAAATCCTACTTGAATAATTGCAAGAAAGATAACTTTACACTTGTCATTCATTATTTTTCATTTAAAACAAATTGCAAATTATATATTAAACTAAAAACAGAAATAAAATAAGACATTTTTTAACGATTCTCCCTATATAATATCAGCAAAATTTTGTAATATTTGTGCAATAAATATTTTTTATTTTTTGAATTCTGAATTTAAAATCTTTCTGGAATTTGAATCAAGCTGAAAATTTTGAAATTCTATCATTTTCTAAATTCTATGGATATATAAAAATGATAACAAATCTTTTTCTGCCTAAAAATGTTAAACAATCATCAGCATTTTAATAATTTCTAATTAAAAAATCTTTCGTTTAAATAATTTAAATATATATATATATATATATACATATATATATATATATATATATATATATATATATATATATATATATATATATATATATATATATATATATATATATATTATATATATTATATATATATATATATATATATATTATATATATATATATATATATATATATATATATTATATATATTATATATATATATATATATATATATATATATAGTGTTTAACTTAAATAAATATCAGAATTATTAATTTCATTGATAACTAGAATATACAATAAAACTTATTTAAAAAATTGTAGAGTTAATAGTTTTGTAAGTAAAAGCATAGCGTTACAGAAAAGTGTTTTCTTTGTAGGTTAAACATCGTTATTTAAAATAATATTGTAGAGATTTCATCCAACTATTATACCATATTACATTAAGATATTTCATTCTAAATATTATATTAAGAGAATCAAAATTATTCAGAAGACAATTAAATAATATTTAAGTAATTTATAGTTCAAATATAACAATTATCAAATTAGTGCTATAATTTTGAATTAAATGAATTTTTGTCAGAATTTTTCCAATGCAATAGATAAAAACAAAATTCTTAATTTTTATATTATTTATTTTCATATTATATTAATTTTTTTATTCGTATTTCTTCTGCGTAATAACAGTTTCAGGAGAAATATATACATTTCTTGAATCATATCACAAGTGTGTTAATGATAATTGGAAGTTATTCTACACTAAATCAAAGCAAAATTTTCCAAATTGGATCTTATAGAGTCCGGAATGTATATGAGAAATACTTAAAAGTCTCCGAAGTCAAAATGTGCTTATTCTTCTCAATCAATAGATTATTTTTTAATAAGGAGATAGTATTTAGTGCGCATAAGAAAAGATTTATAATGAAAATGGATTATTAAAATCGGTTCATAATATAAAATAGAAAGTAAAATTATTCTCTCTTTAAAAGCAGAATCTCACTCAATGAATATTTAATTTATGTATCTAATTGTATCAGAAAATTTTGACATTTATAGTATAAACAGAATCAATTTTTATACTTTATGCTACTTTTCCTTCATTTAGCAAATTAAGTAGCAAATTTGTTTTAGAAAATTCAAGAATTGTAATGAATTATGAAAAATTTAATGATATATACCAATATTTATAAACTCCTAATCATAATATAAGAAGGAAGAACAACTTTAATTTACAATTTCAAAACTGCATCGAAATCAATACTTGCCATTCCAGTATTTGAAACTAAAACTAAATGAGTAGTAAATTAAGGCAGCTTTAAATTTGTAATCCCCTAGTGAAAGGGGTCAATTATAAATTTACATTTGTCTGTTCTTCTATTTATTAATAATGGTATTCTTTTTTGTAAAAATTTAGCTATTTTCCATTTAGACCGTATAATAAAGAATGTCTTGAATTGAATAAATTGAAAAAACAAACCATAAATCCCAAATATTTTATTAAGATAATTAACAATTTGGTACGTTAATAAAGGATTATTAATTATGTATTCATACTTCTTGGTCATTCACTTTTATAAAAATAATGATAAAATGTATATTTGCTGCTAAAAAATAAATTGTTGTTTTATATTTGCTTACATAACATACAAAATTATAAACTGGAAAAGTATTTAAAAAGCAATATTGTAATTTGAGAGTTCGAATTATATATATATATATTATATTATATAATATAATATATATATATATATATATATATATATAGATATATATATATATATATATATATATATATAATTCGAGCTCTCAAATTACAATATTGCTTTTTAAATACTTTATATATATATATGTATATATATATATATATATATATATATAGTACATAAATTTGAGCAGAATGCTGCAGTATTGAAGTTCTCAACTGTAGGGAATTTTTAATTCAATCATCCAGAATTTATGATAAAATTTGTAATTTACTTTAAAAATTCAAATTTTTGAAAAAGAGTATGATGCAAATAAATTAATTTATAATTGCATGCAACAAATTTCTTACAAAAATATCATTTAATTTGTTACACTATGTATATAATGAATTCTTTACCAGGGCAAATATCAAAGAAAGGCAATGCTTTGCATAGTTTTATCAGAAATACAAAATAGCTGATAAAACTAACTTTTCCATCTACAAATAGTTATATCGTAGGAATACAAAGAACACGACTTTTTTGCTTTTCTCCCCTAATAAAAATGAAATCGAATTTGAGAAGAATTTTTATTCAATTCTGTTAATATAAGGCCTAGATATTATGATTGTTATTTTTAAATATTTTACACCTAACAAAAAATTCCTAGTTTAAATTTTGTCCATCTGATTTTACTTGTGTAATAAAAATCTTGCTCAATTACTTCTTTTGAAGGTAATATATCCTTATGAATTTTATTCATTATATTAAATTATTTAATAAAATGATGCATATATATTGCGGAAATTCTTTCTTTTACCTTTAAATGTGTTTGATATTTAGATTTAATTGAATTGATTAAACTTTCGTAGTGTCTGTAATTGGATATTGATTATTCATATAATTTTAAAATAATTTATGTATTAGGTTATTTTTAAAAGGTCGGTTCCCTTAAATATTCTCGATAAATATATATTTAAAAGTGTGCATTTTACATTACTTAATAATACTATATACAATAATAAATTGTACATTTTTATTACATGTGTTGTACATAACGAGCTTGAATAAAAAAGTAATTCTTTTTCATATATTTAAGAATACATTTCAAAGCAAAGTACATACATTATTGAATTTAAATATGTCTTAAAAATTATCATGTAAGTAAAAGTTTTAGGAAACATCAAAAGAAAAAAATAAGTAATAATAAATTCCCAATTTTATATTAAATTATTTAACTTCGAAATATGACTGAATTATGAGTTTTAATTATTCCTCAAGTTTATAAATATTCCCCCAATTATTAATGATTTTTTTAAGTATTATTTAATTATTGTTTTTAATTATGATGTTGTTAATTGAAAAAATATTATTAAGAAATTTACCGATTTTTTTTAATCAAAATTTGAAGAAATTCTATTTTGTATTCGATAAATTATAAAATCAAAGGAAGTATTAAAGATATTCATACCACGTAATTATTATTATAATTATAATTAGATGAATTTCATGCATAATAATGTAATTATTAATTATAAATACGTAAAATCTTAATTTATGAATATTTTCTCACAATTGGGAAAATATTCATAAATTAAGTAAATATTTATAATTAAGTAAATATTTAAGTATATATTCATAAAGTTTTAAATATTTAATATTCATAACTATGGGGAATTTAATCGTTCGAAAAATATTCCCAATTTTTATTTGGCATTCTTTTTTTAGTAACTGATTATTTTAAGTAAAATATTTTTACTAAATGTGCATGTGCAAATCTCGAGAAATAAAATAATATTTTGAAGACCTAATTTAACAATACAATAATATATTGTGGAAACAAACTGTGATGAGATTTTACTACATATATATCTTTAGGTGATTGCTTTTTTCATGTTTCTTGGGCATTAATTTCAAATTATTTTGCATATTTATTGAACATTATAAAAGTACTCGCGTGTATAAGAAATTACTCTTTTAGCATTTGAAACATTTTACATATTGAATCTAAATATAATTATAACAAAAATTTCAATTGTATCCACACACACACAGATATTGATTTATTAAATCAGAGTTAATAACGCTCTTATAGATTTATGCTTATGGGTTCAGTTATGCATAAAGAACTATTTACCTGCTTTCTTTAGATAATCAATAAATGCCATTACATTATTTTTGTTTTAATAATAAGATTAATATTAATTTAGATAATAAATAAGAAAGACATTAATTATTAATCATAAGTATTAAATATTTAAAGAATTTACAATTTTTAATAAGACATTAATAGCAACTTTTATCATCCATTACTACATCTATAATTAGCAATCAAATTCTAACATAAGTAATCACACAGAATATTTAAAAAGCATTTCAATTTACGATAGACAAATTGATTAGTAAAACACCTTTATTTGTCGGCTTTTATTAGAAACGGCGATGAATTTTCTTCTAAATTACATGCGTGTGGAGAGCAATCGCATTTCTCTCATAAAAACCTCCATTAGCATTAGTGGTTAAAAGAATTTTATGAGCTTCATAAAAGTGAGTGAATACACTCAAACGCGCCATTTTTATCAAATAAAGATAGGCTTTGTTTGAAAAGCCCATTCTGAGGCTTCCTGCTTGATAGCTTCCTAAATGAATCGAATTCTTCAAACGGTTGCAGTGAGAAAATACGTGGCGATTTTAGTTAATATGAAAACAGACGTGTTAATTTCCGACCACTTAAATTTCATTAGTAAATGGCCATTTTAATTTCTTTCATTGTTCTCTCTGCTAATGTGTAACACGAAGGCCGTGTTTTTCATATAATGAAGACATTTTCTCGTGCTCATAAAATAAGCATTAGATAACGATATGCGAGTCTTAATGAATCAACATGGTTCTTAGTTTCAGATCATTAAATGTGGATAAGATAGGGCGGGAAAATAAAAAAGATTTATTTATTTTTATTAAAACATTCCCATGTAATGTTAGTTTCTTCCATGAATTTTTATAGATCGATTTTAACAAAATAAAATATTTTAAGATTGTACTTCTTTCATTTACATATGTAAGCAGTTAATACTAAACTATAATTAGTATTTTAACGTAATTAATATTAAGCAATTACATGAAAAAGTAATTTTAAAAATGAGATGTTATATATATGTTCCATGAGTTATAATTTATTGAATATATATATATATATATATATATATATATATATTTTATATGTATATATATATTTGTGAGCAGTTGCATGTTTTAGCATACATTTTAAAATCTTTTCTGTTTTGAATAAGAAAAAATTTACTTTTTGGAAGCATGTAAACATCACATTAAAATTTATAAAATCAATTTTATTTAACAAACATTTCACAAATAGACTTACATAATAAATAATTTAAGTCTATTTGTGAAATGTTTGTAAATGATACAAATAATGGATATTGAATATATATATATATATTGATATTGATAATGGATATTGAATATATATATATATATATATATATATATATATATATATATATATATATATATATATATATATATATATATATATATATATATGTAATGTAAGTATGTATATATATATCTGAATTATAAAGAAAATGAAATCTGTAAATAGCTAACACTCTTCTAAAATAATTTTTATCATTCATGAAAAAGAAACTAATTCATTTAAATATTATTATACTTTTCTCAAAAAAGTATAAATTTTAATTCATGTCTAGCAATTATTTAATTTGGTCGTTTCAATTAAAATAAAAAAAATTGCAAAACTTAAAATTATAATCGTATAATTACAATACAATTTAAGAATATGCAGTATAAAATATTATCATGTTAGAGCGAAATATAATTGTTTCACAAGAAATATGTTACAAAATCTGTGCGATGAGCTTCATATAAATTAATAAATAATTTTTACGAGTAATATATAGTTGTATTTCGCAAAATTCCTTAAAATATCAACATATAAAAATATAAATTACTTTTAAAATAATCCTTTTTTTTAGAGTGATATTTTAATATGTCAATTTCCAAACACTATAATTATATAACACTATATATAATTATAGTGTTTGGAAATTATAATTATATTCCAAACACTATTTTTCATAGTATCTTCTAAATCACAAACTTATTAACTTTTTTGACAACAACCATTTTTATTCCAGCTGACAGAAAGAAATATTGCAATATGACGTAGTTATTAAGGGTGCTCCGATTTGTGAATCATATGTAGTGAAATGATTATTTCTTATGCAAACTTCACGTGTAATATTTTATTATATTTATTCCTTTATACAGGGGAAAAATCTATTGCTGGAAAAAATTGCTATTGCGCATAATAGCTGTCATAGTTTTTCTTTATACATTTATTATACTTTATTAAGCGGATACAATATAAGTTATATTGAATATATATATATTAACTTCTTTTTAAAATTAATAAATTTAATGTATAGTGATAAAATAGAAATATGTTTGCCGATATTTTTGGTTTAGTAATCTTTGGATAAATTTTCTTAATCTATTATAATAAATTTATTAAAATATATTCAAAGCCTGAATTTAAACAAAAGAATAAGATAAGTTTTAAAATTATTCTCATAGTTTAATATGTGTAAGCAATCATTAACTTTATAATAAACCTTTCCTGCTTCCGAATACGGTTTTATGTTTTATATTTTATTTTTCACAATGCTACAGTACACTTTATATAAAAAATTAAGAAAGCAAAAAGCTACTGATAACTGCTTTTTTGAAAATATATGATCATAGAGACAAGAGATTGTATATAAATGAAAAAACTTATAGTAAATTATATTTTCCACAGATAAGTTAGACCTTTTAAAATGTTTTCGTTACATAAAGGTATATTTATATGTTTATGATTTCAGAAATTCTTACAATAATTATTACAAAAAATTTTCAAGTAGAAGATAGTTGTAAAATTAATACAAAAACGTTTATTTTATCCCTAATTTTGTTGTTTAACACATACTTAATAATATAATTAAGTTATTTACATTTAAAAATTTTGTTTTAAAATTTTCACTTTCAAAATTTATAAAGCATGTTCTTTGATTGTAAAATAATATTAAGAATCTTTTTGTAAGAGTACATTTAAAGTTTAATAAAAGAATCTTAAGCGCTGAAATTTCTTGAAGATGAAATGCTTTATCTTAATGTAAGTTAACACTTGTTGAATCAAAATAACGTATTTTGTAAAAATATTAACTTTTGGAAAATCTGTATTGTTTATTTTTCCCACAATATACATAAAATTTATCTTATTAACTCTCATAGAAATAATTTTTATCTAAATTTTCTAATAAATAAAAAAGAAAATGCAAGTTTTTAGTAATAAACTACAAAAACTTCTCTAAAAAATTTATCTACTTTTTCAAATACTTAAAAATTTAAAACCCATATTGCAGATAAATAAATGGATCTAATAAACTTAAATATAAAACAGAAACTCTCCCATTTTAAAACTCCAAATAGATACACAAATAGGAAGAGAAATTGAAATTTGTAAAAATTTATTCGAAGTGTAAAGGTTTTTAATGGGGAAAAAAATTATTCTGCTGTTTAGTTAATTTGAAACAGCTTGAAATGAAATAATTTTTGAAATATATCATAAATTACAAATTTTATTTAATACATGTTATTTAAACGATAAGGTATTATAAAATATGCAGCACTAAATGATATAATATTCAATAAATTATTTTTAATGTATTTGATTTTTTAAATGTTCATAGAATTTTATTATATAAATCAATCAGGGCAAATTTTGCAAATGAAATTTTATTAGCCGTTTCTTATATATTGCTGTAATTTTTCATACGACAACAAAACTTTGATTTATTAAGTAATTATTAACTCAAATAAGGTAGTATTTAATAATATTCATTTAATAACAATATCATTATGCTATTTTTTAATATACATACATAGATACATACATACATACATACATATATATATATATATATATATATATATTCATATATATATATATATATATATATATATATATATATATATATATATATATATATATATATATATATATATATATATATATATATATATATATATATATATATATATATATATATATATATATATATATATATTAATATATATATATATATATTCGCGCATATAAAAATTAGAAATAGTTGAACGAAATATTTTTATGAAATTCTTAATCAATTACATCAACTTGGCTTCACATTCCAGAAAAGTAATTGTAACTATTTATTCATAATAGGATGAAAAAATTATTGAAAATAAAGAGAGAATTCTGCAAAATATTTCTATTTTCGAAAATAAAACATTTTTTTATATTATCAGAATTAAATTATGATTATATGAATATTGAGCTATAATAAATAATAACAGAATAACAGTCTCAACACACACACACACACACACACACACACACACACCACACACACACACACACACACACAACACACACACACCCACACACACACACACACAGACACACACACACACACACACACACACATACACACACACACACACACACCCACACACACACACACACATATATATATATATATATATATATATATATATATACCTATATATATATATATATACATATATATATATATATATATATATATATATAAAGCATGATTAGAAGTATCATAAATAATTGAAAAATACAAGAATAGATATAACTCTTATGTTTAGCAATACATTCAGCCCAAATGCAGCTTAAATGAATTACTAAAATATAATTAATAGTAAATTTTTATAAAGCTAATCAAAAACCAAATGGAGAATAATATTAAATTTATAAAATTAGTCAAAAACCAAACGGAAGACGGTAATCAAATACTAAATGGAGAATAATAACCAAATACAAGATGGAGAATAATACATTGAAAATAAGAAATATAGTAAGCAGATGTAAAAATGTTCAATAGATAGTTTAAAATTAAGCTTAATAGAAAAAAAGAAAATGATTAACATCCCATGAAGAAGTTGGCCATGTTGGTACTTCGTTCCATTTTTCTTTATTCTATTTTCTTTGAAATTTTAAACCATGTATTGAACATTTTTACATCTGCTTACTATATTTCTTATTTTCAATGTATTATTCTCCAACTAGTATTTGGTTATTATTCTTCATTTGGTTTTTGATTAATTTTATAAAATTTACTATTATATATATATATATATATATATATATATATATATATATATATATATATATATATATATATAAAATTTACTATTATATATATATATATATATATATATATATATATATATATATATATATATATATATATATATATATATATATATATATATATATATATATATAAACTTACTTTTATACTTTTTATTTCAAAACATTTTTTCTGCACAAAAATGCGTTTCAGTTTCGTAGTACGTTTATCTTTGTGGAATGTATTTTAATAAAAAATTATAAATTTCAACAGTTTCTGACTCTGTAAACATTATTTTTCAAAAGCATGATATTAAATAACGATAACAATGGGCTTTAAATTTTGAAGAATCAGACAAATATTTTCGCTTAAAACTATGCAGAAGCTTTAGTGCAGCTGACAAAGACAAATATTCGCGGTCGGATATTGTGTTCTTTCCCGTATGGTTACCTCAAACAAAAAGTATTCGCAAAGAATTTCGGTTAAACTATATAATTATTTTTTTTCACAAAATTCAAAGTTATTTTCTTTTTAATAGTTGATTGATACATCAAGAGTTGTTAATTTTTTTAATTAAGAATATTTTTATAGAAACTAATTAACTGCCGAATGTCATCTTAAATTAAAATGATTCAAACTTCCCATATGTTTAGAAAAACACCTGTGCAGTACATTATGTAATCATCGATTTAACTTTTGTAAAACAATTTTTTTTATATTGTTTGGTATGATTTTTTGATTTTTTTAAAATTTTTATAAATTGAGAATTTTTAAATTAAAAATAAATAAATAAGAATGGCTATATTTTGTTGTCTACGTGTAAATTTATTGAAAAAGCAATTGTTGAAATAATTGATTATTTTCAAATATTTGAGCTTTTTAAGAAATATTTTACCTAATACTATATAAAATTTCGCAATCAAAAGTAAACGTATCGATAGTATAATCGAAATTCAAATACTTACGCTAAATGGCGTTTAAAATGAAGTTTACCAAAAATATTTTTATTATCAAGCTTTGGAAATTTTAAAATTGTGAATGTGAACTATTTCTTATTACTATAAAAGGTGAAAACATTTAACAGCTACTACAAAATTAAAAAAATTATTTTGTGCTTTTATATTCATTTGTACTCATATTGAATACTTCGATTTTAGACATTTCGGACTTATTAATTGTAATTGTTGAACTTAAATTGTCATTACTATGAATTTAATGAAGCAATTTGCTTAAAAAAATTGATATAAAATTTTATACATCTAACAACAAAACATTTCATGTAGAATTATCTGATTGAAAATTATGAGAACAGAAATATTATTATTTATTAAATATTTATCAAAACTTGATTTATGAATTCAAAGTAAAACTGGAAAATAAATTTCGCAATCAAAAGTAAATTAGCTTTCATTTATATGTGAATAAAAAAATGTGTGTTTTACTCTTTTTATTTTTCACTAGAGAATAGCAAGAATTTATTTTTATTCTACTAATAATTATGTATTCACTTTTGAAATTAATATATAATTAGCAGTAAAAATATGGGAAAGATTTTATATCATTCATTGCTTAAATATTTCTTTCCTATTCATATCATTAAATAGGAAAAATTGTAATAATATTCTTATATAAAAATGAATAAATGTTCATAGAAAATCATTAAATTCTTATGTGAAAAAATAATCGCTTTTTTTCAGTTGCATCATTTATAACTTTTAATTATACTAATACCAAAAATTAAATTAATATTCTCTATGAGTAAGGAAATCTTTTAAATTTTTGCGTGATGAAACAATTTAATCGTTTTATGACAAATGTATCTTTTATATCATTAAATTGTACCAAATATAAAATTAAATTAACATTCTCAAAAATTCAAGTTGATAGCAAACTTTTAAATTCTTGTGCGATAAATTGTTAAATCGGCTTTTTTAAAAAAACAATTGTATTATTTATGTTTTCTATTTTTTTTAATGCCAAAAATTAATTTAATATGAAAATGAACTTGAGGACAATGAAAACTTTTATATTCTTGGTTGATAAGAAAATTTAGCTGTTATTTTTCCAATTGTGCATCATTTATAAGTTTCAATTCAAGTAACAAAAAGTAATGTTCTAAATAGTAAGCATGTGTGAACGAAGGAAACCTTTTAATTTTTGTATGATAGGCAAATTAAAGCAACATACAACTTAAAACAAAAGTCATACTCTTCTGGAAAATAGTAAAGGGACACTAAGTTTTTTTCAAATCAGAGAAGAACTTTGAATTTTTACAAAATAATTCCCTAACAGCACTTTTACAAAATTTTTTACAACTATATCTGCAATAAAAAACCTTTTAATTTTTGTATGATAGGCAAATTAAAGCAACATACAACTCAAAACTAAAGTCATACTCTTCTGGAAAATAGTAAAGGGACACTAAGATTTTTTTCAAATCAGAGAAGAACTTTGAATTTTTACAAAATAATTCCCTCACAGCACTTTTACAAAATTATTTACAACTATATCTGCAACATGAAATATAAAATTATTACCTTATTACAATTGAAAATTAATTTCCTTCACTTAATACTATGTGAAAAAAGTAGGACAGTTCTAAATAATGGAAATAAAAGTCGTGTTAATAAGGAAGTCATTTGCTTCAATTACTTCAAAGACTCTGTTTGCCATTGAATCATATAAGTCTTGAATTTTGATTTTACAAAAATTGTCTGAAATACAATTCAAATCTTCTCTTAGTTCGATCAAAGATTCATATCGTTTGCTTCTGGCGTAAACACGCCGAACAGTTACTGACCATATATTTTAAACAATATTGAGGTCTGTACTTTTATCATGCTATGGCAAAACACGAGCATTATTTGCTTCAGACTATCTTTAAGGCCATTGGCCGCGTGAGTTGATGTTCCGTATTGTCGAAATATCCAATTTTCTCCACCTAGCTCGACTTAAGGGGGAAGAAGCTCTAAAATTTAAAATTTGAATGTAATCTGTGTGATTCTGTCTTTCATTTAGAAACACTAGATTGATCTTTCCAACGTAGCTAACTGATATCCAAACCATTAAACTGCCTCCTCTTAACTGTCTCAGGTAAGATAGGTTTCTTCTTGTGTACCCAGACAATGCCAGTAATTTTGACAGCCGTCTATGCCATCTAAATTTAATTTTTTTTCGTCAGAAAAAATAACTAAAATCTATTTGGAGTTCCAAGACGTGTTCTTTGACCTACTGTGGTCGGTGCTCATTGTGCTTATCTTTCCATTTAGAACAGTGATTTCTTTTCTTGAATGTGAACGTATCTGCGCTTTCTATGTAGTTGTAATGTGTTCTTCTTTTTACATGTGTGGAACCAGATGAGTCTTGTGCATTTTGAATGCTCCCCAACGTTTTTTTTCAAAATTCTTTAAAGATTATTCCTTGATTCGCAGAGTCAATTTCTTCAGTCTGCCGATCTTAACAGTCACCTGACTCTAGACTTTTCAAGAAGTTAGAAATAGCGTTTGGACTGATGTGTAGGAGTGTTGAAATGTCTCTTAGACTTTTGCTCATATCTTTATATGCCACACTGTGGCCTTTTTGAAATTCACTTAAAGGATTCCCCCCTAGTTATTTTAATTGTACAAAAATTGAGAATCTTTACAACAAAATATATCTTTTGATAGCTAGACAGTTTAAAAGAACAATGTTTTCAACATATTAAACTGCTACAGATTCCAAAATAGAAACATTTTGCAAGTATCATTCTACTTTTTTCATAGACCAAAAATATTTAAGTACTAGTTTATAATATTTTCTTAGAGATAGATAAAACATATTCACTGAAAATAAAAAATAAAATTTACTAAAATATATTCCACTAAAATATAAAGCATTATTTGTAAAATATGAGTATCATCCTACTTTTTTTCAGAAGTGTATGCAAATAAATTTTTTAAAAATCACAAAAGATACAGTTAAATATTGTATAATAATATTTTATTTAATTTTTAATTTTTTTAAATATAAACTAACCTATTAATATAACCTTATTTTTCATAATATCTAAAATTTTTCTCCTAGATTTAATGAAAATGCTAGTGATGTGAGCATGTTGATTCCAGACTCATTTTGAAAAATTATTCAATTAGTAAAGCTTTGAGTTAATTTTATTTAACCGGTAGCCTTTTTTTGTAAGAATTGCTCCATTTTTGAATACATACTTCAAAGTCCTTAATGGAATTTTTCAATTAAAAGTTAAACTTGAAGAGGCAGTTTGCTAACTCTTAACTACCATTGAAATATCGTTAAGATTCAAATTGAATTTGAAAAGAGTATAATCTTTTTACAAGAGACAAAATCTCTAAGCACACAAGCATAGTTTATTTATTAAGTACAGTTTCCGTTTTGATTTAAAATGTAATTCTATTTAATATAAAAGTTAATGACTGTATTTTGTTGATGGAATGAGCGTTCTCTTTTAGAAAATCTTTAAAGAATCAAATCAGTTTAATTACATTTGAATTCTGCATAGCTTTATTTTTATTATAAACAACCATTCTTTTTTAGCTTGCAACATGTTGATAGATGTTAATGTCTGTTTTCATTTATAAAGTTTTTATTTATGTTTTCAAAATAATAATTTTAAAACATAAATTTCACAAATCTGAAATTGCAATATCGTTGCATTTACTATTTATATTGTTCTTAAATTAAAAACAATTATTGTTTTTTCACGTAAATGTAAAATTTTACAAATTATGAAATAATATAAAAATAGGAATAAAATATTGAAACGATGTAGAATAATTGCAAATTTTTAAAATTTTTTTCATAAAGTAATCTGTTGAGCACATTAAAATGTTTATAAAATTTAATTAATATTTAATAAAATTATAAAAATAAAATAAATGAAGCAGAGTTTATTCACTTCGATTTTATATTATCTTTATGAATTTTTTTACACCCTATTTAATTTCAAACATTTTCATTTTTCTTCTTAAAAATAGGCGTAATTATAAAATTAAAATTAAATAATTTTGCTTAAAATACTGTGAAAAATCAAATATAAATGACTTATTTCTAGATCATTAATTTATTAGCATCGCAATTTTTTCAAACTCTCAAAAACTTATTTTATCTCTTAGCTGAATCTTATTTTAGCTCGCAAAAATGTTTAAATCTAAAATGAAAGGTATATAATTAAAACTAAATAACAATAAATAATGTAATTCACTTGTCTTTATTTAGATCACGTTTATAGCATTTTTCTTACGCTATTTTCTTCCAATTTTTCTTTATTTTAAGTCTTAAAAATGTTTGAATATAAAATTTAAAAAATAACTAAAAAATTGGCTTTTCTTTTTTAACAAAGGAAACATTACTTCTATGTTTGTAACATTTTATACGTCCTTTTCCTTTAAAAAAATTTTTCTTATATTAAGTTCTTAAAAATGTTTAAATATAAAATAAATTAACCAGGAGAATTTAAATCAACAAATAAATCCTAATATACTTATTTCTAGTCAGATTATGTTTATAATCTTTTATGCGGTATTTCCTTTCAAACACTTCGCTTCATTTTAGTTTCTCAAAAATGTTTAAATATAAATGTATAAGTTTACTAAGAGGGTGTACTTTAATTTAAACACATAATATTAAGCACATTTTTGCATGTTTCGCATTTTCAATGAAACTCGCAAAAATGCTTATCTTATAAAATTAGAAACTAGTATCTAAGTAATTATACTTTAGCTAGCGAATTATTAACTCCATTATTTTTATTTATATAATTATAATGTTTTTCATACATTACAAAGATTAAGCCTAATTTTTCTTAAGAAAACTTAAATATTAATTACAAAATTTATGAAATTAAGAATAAGACAAGTTCTAAGTTCTAATTCAAGTTCCAAGTAATATAATTAACTTACATCAATTTCATATTTACAGTTTTTTTGATAATTTCTTTCGAACATTTTCGTTATCAAAACATTAAAATCAAAACTAGTTCTCTCTCTCTCTCTCTCTCTCTCTCTCTCTATATATATATATATATATATATATATATATATATATATATATTTATATATATATATATATATATATATATATATATACATACATATATATATATATATATATATATAGATAGATAGATAGATATATGTGAATATATATGTATATACTTTTAGGGGGCTTATATATCGATGAAAATATACAACGATTTTATTATATTATGAAACGAAATTATGTATGAAAAAATTTCAATTAAGTATTAACAGAATGCTATAATTTTAAAATCTAATTAAAATTTGCATTTTTTTAATATCTATAAATATCTTTCGAAGATTTTCTTAATGATATGTTTCAAACACTTTAAATAAAATATAAAACAATTTAAAGAATACTTATGAATTAAGAAAATAATAAATTCGTAAAAATTTTATATTTGTAAGCATTTGTAGAAAATATAAACATATACATTTGAAATTAATATGTCTCTTAATTAAATTATTAATTAATCGATTAAAAATAATTAAAATACATAAACATGTTTTATTATGCTATTTTATAATATAATATACGAGAAATACTGGAAAATTCATACATTTGTTATAATCAAAAAGACTAATTTTTAAAATATATTTGAAGGAACTAAATTAGATAATTAAAAATGCATCTAAATATTTTTACACTGGAATTTAAAATTGATAAGATATTCGTATTATCTAGAAAAATTAATATTTTACTCATGAGAGTTGAGGTTTAAAAATCAATTAATATTGCTTAGTTACAGTTATATTTTAGTAATGAATTTCATAACTTTTGAAGAAGTTCAATGTTTTTTTGAGGATCTACTGTTTGAATTTATATTAAATTAAATTAAATTATTTTAGAGACAGTTTTAATAAGTCATTTTCAAAACGATCGTAAGAATACTTTAATAACACGCGCGTGTATGAAAATTATATTAATGAACATCTTCAGTTGTTCTTTATGTTTCTCTTTAAGAATAAAATGAATTTCCAATTGAAAAGAATCAAATAAGAAATAACCCAAAATTTCAAAATATTATATTCAAATAAATACTTAATATCATATAGGGATACTAATTGTATCTTCAAAATACAAAGCAAAGTTATAAATAAACTGTTATTTAATCGAAAATATTGCTATGATTCAAAAATAGTTAGCATATAATAATATTATTAATAATAAATTTGGAAATACTTATGGCACAGCTAGTGTGGTAAAACAACTCTTTTCTAAAACAATTTAATCTTGCTTTCCAAATAATTATTTAAGAAAATCCTTTATAGTAATTTTCATTTTTAATATGTAGCATACTTGGACAGTTTTTACTTTACATTAGTAAAGTTTTTCTTTCGTGAAAATTGTAAATCAAAGGAAAATAAATGCAAGAAGTATTTTTGCGAGATATTTCAAAAACTAAAAAGTATATTTTAATAATTAAGTTCTAATCTATCACTCTGTAAAATAAAATCTGTAAAAATAAAAAATAGCGATTGATAATAGCAAATATTTATCATAAAAACATATATTTATCACTAATTAACTATAATATTTTGATTATTAAAAATATATTGTGTATATAATAACATTCATTATAGTTTTAAAAGTAATTATAATCACATATATTTACCATAAACAGAAAATAAATCATAAACTTTTTACATGATTTTAATAATCGATGTCACAATAATAAAAATAACATATCCATCAAAATCAATATTTGTTTAATTTGTACAATTTATCTACAAAATTGTCTAATGTAGATATAATCTAATATTCAGATATTTTATATCAGAACTGATAAAATTTATTGAAGAGATTACCTAAAAGCACTCTCATGGAAATGAAAAGATTCCAAAAGTTTTCTTTAAAATTCAAATTACTCAAAAAAATTTTAATCACGTTAAATTTCTATGTATAATTTTATCAATTTTCTGCATTTTCAAACACACATTTCATTTTAAGAAAAGCAATTTTGCATAATTATATCTGATAAAAATTTTTTTAAAAAAAATCATTTTTAGTTGTTTTCAATTTTTATGTGATAAATATTAGTAAAAAAAATTTAATCTAACAAGTACTTTTATAATATGATATTATTTACTATTTTTTTAAAATATGATTTGCATTTGAGCATGTTGCCACTCAAGTGTCTTGAAAATAGAAAAGTTTAAAATATATTGCTTAGACTTGTGTTTTTCATGTAATAAAATGTTTTGAAAATAGAAAAGCTTATGATATCGTGCTCAGACTCATGTTCTTATGTAATAAAATATTTTTAAATTTTTATCTTAGCATCAAAATTTTCCTTCAACCATTATTATTTTTTAACTTAGAGAATATTGTTTGAATCATACCTAAAACATCATAAAATTTAACTCATAAAATTTTAATATATATGTATATGTTGTTAATAATCCAAATTTTTATTCTACTATTTGCATTTACAAATGTATTCTTCATACAATTTAATTTTCTTTAATTAACACAAATGATATTAATTTTTGACAAATCGTTGGATTCTAAATATAAATACAAAATCAAGCTGATTTAAATGAATGCTTTTTCAAAATCAAAATAAATATCAAAATTATCTCTCATAAAGTTGCTTTCAAAAAGAACATAGTTCTGAGTATAAAAATAAATAAAATGTAAAATGAATATGAAAATTATTAAAACAAGAAATTTTTAGGATATTGCAGTTATTTATTTAATTTAACTGAATGCTTTTATATTAAAATTTTAAATGCAAAAGTTTTAATTTTGATTTTTTTTTGAACAAAGCAAGACGCCTACTCTTCAGATTATTTATAATCTTCAAACCATTCTACGTACACCATGCTTGTTTATCGTTTTAGCAGTTTATATATATAGTTCTTATAAGAACTTCCATATGGATTAATTTAAATAGCAGAAGATGTAGCACAGAAAATAAAAGAAAATTTTCGCTCTATGTAAAAGACATTTCTATTGTTACTATTCAAGAAGTACGAGGCTTTTTTTCTTGCTTAGATTAAAATTAAAATATCTTTACGTGATAAATGTAAAATCATCAGGATGGGCTCCAGAGATCGATACAAAACCAATATTACAAAAAAAGTTCCTTACTTTGAAATCAAAAATATAAATTCCTTTAAAACTCTTAGCATCTCTGAGAATGAGATAAATTCCTACTGCAACATTTTTTTTCCTTTTGCTGCACTGTAATATCTTAGACGTATGTAAGGAAATCCCATAACAAATGACATTTTTTTCTCTGTGCTGATCCTGTGTCACTCCCCGTCCGTATCTTTTCAAGATAAACCTACAAGTGTTCAACGATTAATCTGAATCAGGGATTCACCAACTGACAAAAACAAAGAAAACAAAATTAAGATAACTCCCAGCACACAAAACTCATAAGAAGTGACGCTCACTCGCATCACCTTAAAAGAGAGAGGAAGACTGCCCCCTCGCTCTTCTCTTTCTTGTTCTTTTTTTTTTAGGCATTATATACTTACCTAACATATATATTATTATTATTTTATTTATTCTCTTTTGTCTGGACTGTTGTTGCATTCAGTTTTTAACAAAAACTAGAAGCTGCCCAAGTAGTTGATGATGTGTCTGTCAGACGACTCCGACTTGCGTTATGAACCTTTTGGAAAGGAGTCACGATTTTGTGTCAACCCCCCCCTCTTTTTTTTCTTCGACAGTCCATCCCAAGTGAAAGTCTGCTCCTTTTCTTCATTTCTGAGATTTTTTTTAGTTTTTATTCTTTCTTTTTATTGTCAATCAATCCGGGAGGACAGGTTGCTTGTTTTTACTTCCGACAACCTGCGACTAGCACCGGCAGTTCTCTTGTCAGCTGTCCCGTAAAGTGTCCTCGTTCTTCTCTCATCTGAGATACGCTGTCCTTTTGAATTCTCGGTTCCGTTATTAAGATATCGCAGTAACGGTTATCATACGAAACCGGGTATTTTCTTTAGTTATAATACCCTTCTAAAAAAGTATTAAATTAAAAACATCTGAAATATAAAAATTTTCGTTAAACAATGAATTAAACTGTATTAAAATAAGTTGTAACGTCAGTGAGAAAAATAACTTTTGATAAACAATGTGAAACAATTTTTATCACACAGTCAGTAATAATGGTTATAAATATATCATATAGAGCTTCATTTATTAATTCTGATAATAATAAAAATATCTTGAATGGTAATAGATCAAGGGGATTATAACTTAATAGATTGTGAAGCGAAATAGAGCTTTGTTTATTAATTCTGATAATAATAAAAATATCTTGAATAACAATAGATCAAGAGAATCATAAAACTTAATAGATTGTTAAGCGAAATAGTGCTTCGTTTATTAATTCTGGTAATAATAAAAATATCTTGAATAACAATAGATCAAGAGGATCATAACTTAATAGATTCTGAAATGAAATAGAGCCTTGTTTATTAATTCTGATAATAATAAAAATATCTTGAATAACAATAGAGCAAGAGGATCATAACTTAATAGTTTGTGAAGCGAAATAGAGCTTCATTTATTAATTCTGATAATAATAAAAATATCTTGAATAATAATAGATCAAGAGGATCATAATATATTGTGAAGCAAAATAGAGCTTCGTTTATTAATTCTGAAACCGAGTGTGTGTTGAAAGTAAATTGAATATCTATAGTTAGAGAAAATAATAGAAATACACCATACAATAAAATTTTTTTATTAATTCTAAAATAAAGTAAAAATGTACTTTATCGTAAGTTTTTCTACAATAATTTGATTAGCAAAATATCAGAACAATGATAACATTTATAGATTATGAAGCTAAATAGATCTTTATTCATTAATTCTGAAATCAAGTGAAAAAATAGTGTGGACAACAGAAGAATAACATTAACAGATTAGAGTAATAATATTCATACAATATAATCAGAATAATGATAATAACAACAAAATAGAACTCCAGTATTTAATTTTGAAGTTAAATGTAGCTCCGAAAATGAATAGTAATGGATAAAAAAGTACAATAACTTCATGATTTAATTGGATCATAAAAGGTAAAAAACAGACTTCTTTATTTTGAAACCAAGTAAAAGTAATTTAAACAATAAAAAAACAGGGGAATATCAATAGCAAAATTTACTGATGGTTTTGTTTTGTATTTGACTGTTACTTTTTATAATAATAATACGTAAATTATAATAAAATATTATTTTTTTATGCGATCTAAAGTTCTACTGAACATTGCTTTGGAAAACGAAACATTAGGTAATCTTGATTTCTAATGATAAATTAAACTTTATTTAATTGAAATAATTTCAGGCTTTTTTTTTGTTTAATTTCAAAGTTCAATGAAAATAACTTTGTTTAGTTGACTTCAAAAAATACACGTGGCTCTGAATTTTCATTAATAATATTTTTATTAATTTCATGTGTAAATTTTGGCAAATAAATTCTGACTAGATTCCAAACACAGAAACTCTTACTTTGAAATGTTCATCAGTTTGCGATTAAATATTAGTAAAACTTCTTTCTTCTAGAAAATTATGCATTTTATGTATGAAATTATGCATTTCTAAAACTATATATGCACAAGAGACATGTTATCGATAAAAAAATGGCTTTGAATAACATGATGTGTAAATGTAAGATGGTAAAATATAAAAATGTAAAAAAATTAATATGAACCTTTTTAGATAAAGTGTATACTTCAAAAGTTTGCTTCATGAATATTTCAAACATTTTTACCAAAACTCTAATTTAGAAACAGTTATATTTACTAAATATCCTCCATTTAGAACATTTAATGACAAATTAATAACATGCATGATCATTTAAATTCTCTTAGCTAAAAAAGAATGTAAAAAGGGGCTGTTGCCATCATAAGTTATTTAAATTTATTCACAAATATTACCAAAATCATTGGTATACACAGGATTGAAATAATTTCTTTTTATATGAAAACTGTAGTCCATTCTAAGCTGTCTGTTTATGGAGTTGCAAGTTCATGTTTTTAAAATGTTATTTATATATAAAAACGAAAATATAATCTGGAATTTTTTTTTAAATGTAACATTAAAATTCCTTTATGGAAAATAATTATTAACTAATAATATTTTAGCACGAAATTTCTATTTAATTTTTCGTAATCAATATCAGTGTTATATAAAAATGTTCATTTTTAAATAACATTTTAATAAAAGTACTTCAACGTAGTAGTGAAAATTTAAGAATTATTTTATCATTGTTAAGTTACATAAATATAAGTGCATTTCATATGTATATTAATATTAATTGCAAATGTGCTATATAAATGCAATGTATATACATGTAAGTTAATACCAACGGGTATATTATCAAATGTACATTAATTCTCCATTTTGTATTATTTAATTTTTATTTACATAGTGTAATTCCTTAGTTTTGGACAATTTCTTTATTAAATTTTTTTTTTTTTTTTTTTTTTTTTTTTTGTAATTTACTGGCTTAACATGATTAACATTTCTTCTAAAAAAGAAATGTCTGTGTGCTACTTTTTGGAATGTGTTCTTAAGCATAAAATCATTCTTATAACCAACAAAATAAGGGGTATATCATACACCATTACACGAACTGTCGATAGAATATGCAACGTGCATTAAGCAAATTATAAATGTATAGTTTATTCAGATATAACTATTTAGTTAATTAAAAATAATCTGCGGAAAAAAATTCTATAAAATCAGATTATTTAGTGTATAATATCCTATACCACGACTAGACAGATTCTTAAAGAAAATATTTTGCTAATCAAAGTTAAGTACTTGTGTTATTATTGATATATAATTTATGTAGACAGATTGCTAACATAAAAATCTCATAGGTGATTCAGATACAAACAAAACCTTTTAATAATTTAATCTAAATTATATTACGAAATATAACTTTTTTAAAAAAAAAGAAAGAATTAAAAATAATTTTTTAGATTTATAAACATTAAACATCAAAATTATATATTTGATATTTATATTTTAACGAGACAAATCTTGAGATTTTATTTTCTTATAAAATTTTCTAACTTAAATATCTAAATATACCTGATATGTACTATTTTTGTAAATGTGAAAATTTAATAAATATTTATTTGATATTTTTATAAATATATATCTTATGTATATTTATTTTTTCCATTAAGCGTATGGAGAGACTTTCCTGTCTAAGAGGGAATAATATAGAGTATTATATTTGGGAATTCAATTATTCCTCTTTTAAAGAACTTATGTATGAGTTTAAACACATGAATATTCTAATTTTATAAAATCTTGGAATATATTTATTAATTATATGCATTTAAAGGTATTTTATATAAATTTTTATGTAAATTTCTAATGATGGAAAAGTTTGGCTATACAAAAGTGAGATATTTCCAAAATCTTTGATTTTAAGAAGAATATACGAAATAATAATATAAATATAATTTTGAGAGTAACTCTTGCGAAATTTGTATCAAAGTCCTCCGAATCTATAAACTCGGCTCTTAATAGATACCTACTCTAGAAAAATATTAAACATCAAAAACAAACTTTATTAATTCAATATCTTGAATTATTTCTGAAAACTTTTTGAAGTTTTTTTAATCCAGTTACAGATATCAAAGTATAAAAAATATATTGTTGCGGTCAGTAAACACTACGAAAAACAAGCTGAAATTTTAAGATTTAAAAGAGGAATAGTCAATTAGTTGAATAGAATACTCCTTTTAAAATTTAAACAGTTGAATCAAAATTAAGATTTTAAATATATACCGAACAAAATTGCAGGAAAAAATATGAGAGTAAAAGAGAAAAAATTCGATTAAGAATTAAATTATTCATAGCTCTAAATTTAAACATAAAGCTAAATCTCAATGACTTTTTAACTGTATAAGTTACGCAATATATTAAACGTTATCCATACAACTCATGAATAATTTAATTTGTATGTGTTAATACAAAAAATACTTAAAAGCGTTTTTAAACAATTAGAAAGTACTTAAACTTCAGTTTCCTTATCAAAATTCACTGGAAGTTTTACATTTTTACGTACAGATGGCAGCACAGGGATTGATAAGCTTAAAATGAGAATAGCAATTCCGTCATCTGGTTTTCGTCAATCTAACGAGTTCATCATTACGCTCCTTTTGAAATATTCAGCTTAATTAAAATTCTTTAATAAGATTAATCTATGGCTGCGTTTCTGCGTTTCCATCTTTTCTAGATTTAGAACGAAAATAACTGCAATAATTGGATGAAAATCAGCTAAGCACATATAAAATATTTTACAAGCAATTCATAACATTCTTAAATAAACTCCAATTATCTTGTAAATTAATACTTTTAATTAAGATGGATGCACATATTCTTAAATAAAGTTAATTTTATTGGTAAGTAATATATTTTTAATCAAGAATAATATTTACTACTATCCTTTTAAAATTTATCGGGAAATAGATAGTGAAAGCAACAATTGCTATAGTAACACGGTTTTAATTACATACATGTAGAGGATCTCAAAAATTTGTTAATTACACATACATTTAACGTAAGCTCAAATCAATACAATATTTAAAGTAATGAGAACGAGGTTTAGGATACAAAGAGAGAGAGAGACAACTTTAAATAAAATGATTATTTTAGATTTATAATACTTTAACAATAATGTAATAAATTAAAGCAAAGTAAGCAAAAGAAGTGTTACTTTTAAAAAGAAATAACTCAAGTAAAATTAATGCGGAATGATTGTACTAACTGAAAACTGTAATATATAAAAGTAATTTTTATTTGAAACAAAATCTAGAATTATATTTGTAATATTGTCCAATTTATTATTCGTTAGGAAAATTATTTAGACGCAAAATATAAGCAGATTTCCAAAACTTCAATTACTTTGTTAAGGACGGAATAGATAAGTAGTTAGATTATAATACTTAAAATAAATTTAAAGCACAAATTTTGTTTGTTGATAGGCATATTATATATTTTAATAAATCTATGATATTTTTTCATCAACTTTAATACACAATTAAAACAAACTTTCCTGTATATACTGTAATCTATGATTAATTCACAATAAAATAATTATAATGATACTTATGAATGTTTTTCCTAACTTCTTTTTTTTTTAAGAATTAATTTTTAAAAACAAAAATACTGATACATATTTTTGACATTTAAAACATACGCATATACATATTTATGTCAGTGAGAAATTTCGCTTATGGTTTGTTCATTAAACGATTATTGATGCTATATATATTATGTAACTCAAAAAAATTTCACATAAAATATACATATTTGTTTTCATCTATCTATTTATCCATCTATATATACATATTAAATGCGTGTGTGGGTAAACATATGCAAAATATGTAATATTAATTTTATATGTAATGATAATAAACAGCATAATGAAATTATTATGAATTAAAATTTATAATAAGTAATGAATACTTAATAAATATCGACACATAGATATATAAACACACACATATGTATGTAAGTGTAATATTTAGTTAATCTACTTTTGCAGTTTATTGAGAAAATATATAAACTTTTGCTATTTTCTTAAATATCTTTCATTACTTATGCTTAGGGCGAAATTAAATTTAAATGCATTTAATTTGGTGGGATTGTTGGCTGTCACAAAATATACATCTTGGAGCTTATAGTATTTTTGTATGAGTTATAAAAAAATCTTTATATAAGGAATAAGGTGCCACTTTTAACTTCAAAATTATTGTAGAGTTTTTAAAAACATTTGCTTCGATTTGATCGAACATCTTAACTACTATATGATTTTATGAATTAAAATACATTTTTGTGAGTAAAATAACCTCAACTTTCTTTCAAATAAGGACCAGAAGATGTTCTCAAATCTTATGATTTTATCGAACGTTTCTTAGCGCTTAAGCAACAATAAAAAATTTAAAATTTTTACTTAAGTGTAATTTGAAAACAAAGTGAAGTGGAAAGCAAACTTTAGATAGTAGTTATCAAAATTAATAATATAAGCAAATAAAATTTTGAATCAATTCAGGGATTTGGAGAAAATATGCATCTCATTTTGTAAATGTTTCTTTTTTTCTGATCATTACTGTGTGATTCCTGTTTGATATTTTATGAATGAGATATCATGTACACGATTATCACAGAAAAAAATTATGTGCCAATTGATTTCAGCAAGACTTCAAAGGCTATAATATTTATCAAAATTCTCTCAAATCACTAAATTATGCTTTCTATTAATAAGCTCTAGAGTAAGCATGCCAAACATTTCATTCATTTTTTTGTAGAAAAGCTACGCTATGCAAAGAAGGAAATATTTTTAGTAGATTCTTGACTTTTATTTTTTATAGAATGATTTTCTTAATTATTTTTGCTTAAGTATTTGTATATTTAAAATTTTTAATATATATACTCAACATAAGTATTCTGAATATACTGTTCAAACGACTCTTAATTTATATAATATTTTAAGAAGAAAACTCTACAATAGTATATGTATATATAATATTGTAGTTTTCTTCTTTTTAAAATATTATATGCATTAAAAGAGGAATATAAGATTTGTTCAATATTAGTCTTAATTTTGCGTGTTTATATGTTTCAAAATGTTATGTTGCCAATAAGCATTTGTGAAAAAAAGATAAAATTTTCAATACAAATACGGTAGTAATTATTGTACAGTTTCAGAGTATCATCGTTTTATTCACTATAACAAAAAATCTTCTGGGTCTCCTATTTCATAATTTATTTATATATAGTAAAAGGGAAAAGGATGGAATTTATGACAAATCAGGACTCATAATTGAATTGAAAATTCATATATATTGAAATATTTGTAGCTAAATTTTTAAGCTTCATTGAAATCAAAATAGTTACACCTTAGATTTCTCACCATTCCTAGCACCACATGAGTAATTCGTAAAAAAATATTAGTTATAATTACGATTAAGATAGTCATCATTTCTAATTCTCAGTTTAAGACGTTTTTTTTTTTTTTTTCATATATCATGAATAGTTATTTCATTTTATTCATAATATCTGCCAAGTATTAATTTTCTTTTAAAATTCAGTATTTGACATCATTTAGATCATGGATTAAATGTATCTCAAGTTCTAAACTCAATTCATTAAAAACAATCGGCGGACAGAACTAGGATTTGCTTCTTTTATATATGTATGCGCATAGTATAGTAGTAGAATTCTGATATCTTGCTAGTATCTGAATATACATTTAATTTTGTCAGCAAAATTACAATAATACACATTTTAAAATTCTAATTAAATCCAATGTCACGGATACAGTTATATTTTACACATCTCTCTCTTTCGCCTTCCTTCTTACAAAAAATATATATCAGTAAAGATAATATTATGTTGCGAAAGCAACATAACTTTCAACATATTTACATATATATAACTATATATATATATATATCTATATATATATATATATATATATATATATATATATATATATATATATATATATATATATATATATATATATATATATATATATATATATATATATATATATATATATATATATATATATATATATATATATATATATAATAAAGTTTACCTTCTTAATTACTAAAAACAAACTTAACTATAACCTTGATTTCCCTCAAACGTATAATATAAAGAAATTAAGCATTTAAAATTTCCTTATCGAATTTTTAATAGCATAATTATCGAAAAAAATATTTATTTATATTATACTATCAGGACTTTCTTATTTAACAAAGAATTGAAATAGTTAGTCACGGTATTACAAAATTCACTTTCACAATCATGCAATTTAAATATATTAGCGTGTAAAATTTACAAAAATATCCTTTAAATGGCTGTTGTATAAAGATTATTGTTGAAGAAAAGATTTAATTGTATGGAATAGTTTCGAATGTGATTTGATTCATATGGAAACATAATAAGAATACTTTTAGAATTTTTCCTAAAAACTTCGAACTATTTTAGTTTTTTTGCTAACTGAAGGGAACAAAATGGAATTTATTCTCGAAAGATCAATGAACAATCTAATAGTTTTGTGGCATGAAATTAAAGATTTTTTGTGGTGTTTCTATTCATTATAATTCAATCCATATTGATTTCAATTGTTTATGAATTTATTTCTTTTTGTACTCCATTTATAAACGAAAGATGATGCTGATTGTTACTAAGCTGCTTTTGATGTTCAACATTTTTTACATTTTTAATTATTTTTTGTTGCTTCAGAAAAGTCAGACATTTGCACCAGGATTCATAAAACGAACTGATGAGGATATTTCTGTAGATTTATTGTTAATGAAATATTTTTAATACATAGGAATCTTTCAAAAGCAGAAATGAAGAAGAGATTTAATATCATTGCATAATTAAGAGAAGATTTAATATCCCTTCACAAAGGGATCATCAGCATTTCTTTTAAACATTCCACAAAATTTTCAATTAATCTTGGCTTAGAAATTGTCTTTTTCTCCTTAATGTCAGAGCAAATTACATATCTCCATCTCTGAATTAAGTAATTGAGAAAATGGGGAGGGATGAGGGGATATCACAAAATCGAATCATTTGATCACTTTTTGTCTCTTTCTTTCTATAACCTTTTAAATATTTAAAAAGCGCTCGCGATTGAAGTAATTTGACTTTTTTTTCTTTTCATAATTCTAAAAAATCATCAAAAAATTATTAAGCTTATCATCTGCGAGTGATAAGAGGTTGGGGGGGGGAGGGCTTAAGTGATATAATTTGTTCACGAGATTTCATTTTTTGATAAGTACAGATTAGTAACATCGCTCCATCTTGCTCCGAGACGAGAGCCTTGGAATTACGCTTTTATCAGGGAAGAATCATCTAATTCCCTCCATTCCCCCGTGATCCTATAATCACACAAGATAGGTGATGGCCGACCCTAGAAGAAATCAGGAGATACAGCTCCAGAAAAAAACTCTTTTGATTTAGTAGGTTTAAACTTATAAATGAAGAATTTTGTTTTTGGAGAGGATTTCTTCACCTTTTCTGTTTTTGTCCTGATTGACCATTCATTGTGGATTGCTCGAGATACAATTAATGGTGAATTGCTTGAAATACAGTAAATAAAATATTGCACATATTTTTAGAGATACCTTAATATTGAACTGTAAATCACTGGAAATATAATTAATGGGAATCGTAAATTGCTAGAGATATAATTATAATGTTGAGCTATAGATTACTAGAGATACCATTAATAGTGAATTAGGAATAGTTTTAGATGCCATAAATGGGGAATTGAAAATTGATTTGATACAATTGATGTAATTGTACATTTCTAAAGATACAATTAATGATGAATTGCGAATTGAGGGAGTTATTATTAATGGTGAATTGTGAATTGCAAGAGATACATTTAAAAGAGATTTGTAAATTTTTACTGAAACAATAAATGTTAAGTTGGGATCACACTGCAGATACAATTAATGCTAAGTTATAAATTAGTGGCGATATATTTAATGATGAATTGTAAATTCCTGGAAATACACTTAATGCAGAATTGTAAATTACTGGAAATACAATTAATGTTGAATTATAAATTACTAGAAATCCAAACAATATTGAGAGAATTGTGAATCTATAACGATGCAATTGATAATGAATCGTAAATTGTTAACGTTACAGTTAATAATGAATTGTAAATTGCTAAAAATACAATTAACGGGAAATAATGATTTAGAATGTATGCAATTAATGGAGAGTTAAGATTGCAGGCAACAACAAAAAATAAATACACAATTTAATGAGAAAATTTAGGTAAAATGTACGCTCTCAGAAAAACTGATAATTATTCAGAAAAATGCTATTGAAATACGTAAACAAAATAACGCACAAATTTAAGTACGTGACTAAAAAAATGTGTTCTACACATAAAGTTTCGTTCGATAACATATATATATTGATAAAATCAGTCATAAAACTGGCATCATATTGCTAATTATTTAATAATAATTTAAAATGAAATTTTTTCTCATCACTTATAATTTAAGACACTGAATATATAATTACTTTGTTCATATAGAAGTCTATCTTTGGTAACTAGATGAAAATATGAAGATTTGGATTTTATTTGCATAATTAGATCGTTCTTTGTCAATTAACTACTAATAAACCAAAAAGAATATCAAAATATTACTTTAATTGATAAAATTATTCAATATTAAATATATTATTAAGTAATCAGATTCCTAGAACATTAAAACAATTCATAATGCCTTAATATGTAGATTGGGATTCTAGATAGGGACCTCATTAATATAGATTGAAATTCACATCGAACATGGACGTTAATTATAAATTTCATTCATTAGGATCTGAAACATTTCCAAATTTATGTGGAACAATAAAAAATTTCATCGTTCATCAATTAATTTCAAAATTTTCAAATGAATATCCAGAAGTATTATACTATTACAAATGATTTGTGTTAAAAATATGCAAGAAAAAGATAAATTTATTTTTAAATTATATATCAGTAAAATTATGATTCTTTTTAAACAAGAAATTTTATTGTAACTTTGGTTGCAACGAAAATAATTTTTATACATGGATTTATTCTAATTAAAATTCTTAAATAAAACAAAATAAAAATAAGACTATTATGCTTCGTATAATATTTATAATAAATCAGTATCTATTTAATAGATTTTTTTTTCAAAATAAAGTTACTTTATTGTATGTTAATTTGAAAAAGAATAAATATTACCAAAAATAAATATTATTCATTCGTAAAAGAATATTCAAAGGCATTTATTTTCTGAGGTTTATTTACTGCAAACTTTATTAAGTTAGAATTAGTTTATTAGATTTTACAAATTGTAAATTTATTTTATTAATGTAAAATTGGCCTTCACACAAATTTTGTCACTTCTAAGGGAAAGAAATTGTAATGACCATCACATTTTGTTAAAAAAAATTATCAACTCTAATTAAATTTTAAGAAAATATAAATTAATAAATACGTTAAGGATAAAAAACTCTATCTACGGAAAATAATTATATCTAAAATACTTAACGTGGGCAATATTACATAGTCTTCTCTGAAGCTCATTTTATAGGCTAACACACAGTTGGATAAGATTGGTTTAACCAAAAATTACTATAAATGACGGTAAAAGTTACTGCACTTTACAGTAAAAATTACTAAAAAACGATTTCTAAGTTTCTGTTAATCAATATCAGAATAATATGAGCAATTAAAAAATAACTAAGAAAATATATTTTAGGAAGTATACAAAAACATAAAAAATGAATAATGTGTCACGATTTTTGCTGAATCATTGAACACAATATCATCTTATAATCTTTATAATATTTTTTCAAGGTTATCACCCGTATACATCTTATAATGTGAATAATATGATTTCCACACCCTTAAAACTACCTTGAACCTTCACCACCTGTTTAGCTAAAGTCATTGTTAAAAAAAAGCATAAATGCTGTTGATTCTTGAAGAATCAACTACAACTCTGTAGTGAGTATATACAAACATACATAATATATATATATATATACATATATATATATAGCTTGAATCATACCAGTTATAGAAGCGGAATATCCAAATTAATAAACTGTTTCAAATAAGTCAAAACTAAATTTGATAAATAAAAAGCTACAAAAAATAGACTCGTGTATTTCCACTTGCTCATTGAATCGCTGGTTTACATGATGATCTATTTATCACATTTTTAAAGTCGTCATTTTTTTCTCAGTATCATATTGGTTTCAGCTATCGTGGCTTTAATTTCAGAAAAGCTCATTGAGAAAAAATAATTGATAAAAATTTTCTTCTTTTAGAAAATTCCGATTCCCACGAAATTATTTTCTAAATTAACTATTAATATATTTTTATTATATCTGCAATTCAAAAAAAAAATTTTTTTTATCTTGAATTGCAAATATATTGCAGATATAATTTAAGGATTATTTTATTAGTTTCGAAAAGCTGATCTTGTAGTTGAATGTATACATTCTGATCTCAGTTTAGGAGGTCACAGACTCGAATCCCACATTTCACAGTCGACTTAAAATATGAATAACAGAATGTGTGATTTGGAATTTATTTTATAAAATAGGTATTTGGTTAGGATAAATGTCGTGTGAAAAAAAATTATCATTTTGGCAATTTAGTGAATCATGAAATTTCCACTTAAAACATTAATTAAATTAATTAAAAGAATTGGTCATAATATTTTTCATCATCGTGATAACTGAATTTAAAAATTTTTAATAAATTTAAACTTGATTAAAAAAATTTATATCTTGTAAACCACTCAGTGCCTTTTAACTATTTAAGAAAAAATGTTTTGCAATTGTTTGAAAAAATTGTGTCCTCACTCAAATTAATAACTTGTAACTCATTATCTATTCTATTGTTACCTTTTAATAAAATATATTTTAACCATACTCCGTAACTGTAACTTTATATTTATTATAAGCGATTTTGACATTGTGCAGGAAGACTATCCAATGAGAGCTATTGATGGCTGATGAATTTCTCTCAAGTGTTATGAAATTTAATTGCTAAATGTAGGGTTATAACGCACACTTTTTAATCCGCATAGAATAGGAAAAGAGCATCAAATAAAAACTCTTATAGGAATTCAATTTTCCAAAAATAGCTGACTTTAGTAAACATCACAACGAAAAAAATTTTTTACCAAATAATATTGTTAATTATTAATTTGGCAAACAGAATCTCGTTTAAAGAAAATATATTATTTCATTTTCAGGAAAAATAGAGCAAATTTTTGAATGTATTATTTTTAGTTAACATAGGTAAAATAATAAATGTCGCAGTTCATTAAAGAAAAATACAAACGCCACATATAAACAAAATAATTCAAATACATACCAATGAAACTGTATAAATGTGCAAGAACTTTTCTCTAAAACGATGCTATAAAAAGTTATACTGAATTACTTTTACATTTATGAGGTTTTATTTGGTTTCATTGGCTTTTTAGGGTGTGTAAGTACTATCGTCAAATTTGTCTCTAGTGCCAAGATTATCCTTCGCATATGGGGGACAGGTTTAACCGACTAACATTTAGAATATTTTATTATTAAATATAATCTTTTATTACTGAATGTATATTATTCAGTAAAAATTTTAGTAATGTCATTCCTTAAATCATTTAATTTGGCGTCATCTTACATAGATATATGAGGTTTATATAATGGTAATGATCGTGGAAAAACCATTTGAATTAAGGTATGTTAAAACCAATTGGGGTAAAAGTTTACAATCGAGTACCCCTTGATTTTTTGGCAATTTTTTGAAGCCAAGATAGGCACCAAGATGTGACTAATAAGACTAACAAGAGCTATGCAAAAGCTAAAATACAAAATTAAAATACTAGTGTTATCAGAAATTAAGTTTTATTGCCTAGTATTTTCCCAAACCGAAGGGTAACCAACTTCTCACCGAACATCCAACTGTTTCATAAGTAGTCCCGCTAATTTATAAATATTAATTTGAATTATTCTGAATTTAATTAAGATATTAAGTTATAAGTGTTAATGGAACACCTTATTTGGGTGCCTAATGTATTCTTTTAAAATGTTGCATTTTAAAAAATTTTAATTCAAAATTTGAAAGATTTGAACTAGGATAAGAAGCATTGAGAATCCAAATTCTAAACCACGAATCTTTCGTAAGAGTAATTATGCTCTAGCATCTCTTCCCTATTTTCACTGTATTCCAGATTTTATTATCGCTGTTTTTCTTTAAGGAACACTCACTGGAAATAAACTTTCCAACTTGTCAACATAACCAGTTCCCCTATGGAAAGGGTGAAGGGGGTACAGTGTGATTGTATGACAAGGGGTCGGGAAAAGAGTTTCTGAGAGCAAACTAGAAACTCTATCTCCTTAGACCAGAAGAGAAAGAAAAAAAAAAGTGGGCGTTTTTCCCGAAACCAATGACGAACAGCTACTTCGGGAAGAAGTTGTAATTACAACTCTGCGAAAATCTCGAGAAGAAATAAACTAAAAGAAAGAAAGAACTTTTCGCTGGAAGAGCCCAGAACTTAGAAGAAGAATTAGGGTTAGGAATGCCCAGCAGAGATTTTTCTTTTTAGATTTGACAGTTTTGTGTTCTTGTCCGAAAGTCTTGCTGGTCAGAGAGGTGTTAGGGGCGTTAGCTGGCAGGGGAGGAGAAAAATGCCCTGTCACACAAAAGGATAAATATATATATAGCTCATCTCCTAGAAATTTGGTGGTTTTTCTCACCCGTGAGATTACATTGGAAGCATATATTCGTTTCTACCGAAATGCCACCCATGGTTTTAAAGTAATTAACCATGAAATTTGAAAGAATTTTTTGTAGTCAGTCTTGGTTATGTACAATGTGTTGCTATGTAAAATTGAAGGCTATGTCTTTATGACATTGAAATTCAAAGCCATATATATAGCATACAATAAAATGAAATTAGAACTATTACAAAATTACATGCAAAAATATCCAACATATAAACATATGAAAAAACTAGGAATTCACTCCAGGCAAAGACAGTTGTATGTATTTTTACTTGGTTTGTAATTAATTTGTATGCAATTTATATTTCTCTAGAAATACTTTCTTGATAAGCGTTTGCTTGCTTGTAATTTATAGGCTATTTATTATTATATTTGGTAATTTTGGAATTTAATTACAAAATTTTGACGATTTCCCATTTCCCTAGGAGAGAAACTACACTTTTGGGCCGGTTGATAATTCCCCATAGTAAAGCTGACCATGTACATTTCCTTTATTTGTTCATACTGCTATCTTTATTAAATTTAAATTATTAATTACTGATGTTCTTTTGTACTATACTATACTGACATAATTTGTACTTTACTGATACTCTTTTTCTCCTTTTAACATATATATATATATATATATATATATATATATATATATATATATATATATATATATATATATATATATATATATATATATATATATAAATTAATATAATATTTTAAATTATTTCCATTCAGTTACTTCTCTTAGTTTTATTGCACTTGACACTTTGTTTTTACAGCAAAAGCATGAATTTAAACAAACTAAAGAATCGTTTTCTGATCTTTAAAATATCCGATTGGGCGATAGTATGTATTGAATTGAATAAAATTGCTCTTTCTTTTCAAATTTTTAGTGAAAATTAGAGCACATATACCTTGCAATAAAAAATAAAGAGGCATTGGTATTAGGTATGCTCTTAAATAATTCTCTTTTAGAATAATATCATTTTTAGATTGTTGTAACAAAGCGAGATTTTTTTTAAAAGGAATAATAGGCCAAACAAGCAGCTGAATGACATACGCCGAAGTCATTAATTCAAGAGTTTGTGGGATCGAATCCCACCATTAGCTTGGATGCTTGTAAAGATTTGGGCTCCATTCCAGCCCTGGCCTGATAAACCCTCTTGATCAAAAAGTGACTGCTGAGCAACAAACAAACAAATTAAAAGCAACAATTGCTAAATTTTTCTGCAGCTGCCATTCACCAAATATATTTCTTAAGGTAATAAAGTAGGAGGTCGCCGCTCAATGAAGACGGCATACGATAAATCTCCACCAAAGTTTCATTAATTTGATGTGTTACTTAAAATTGTTGCCATACAGCATAGGAAAACTAATAAAAACTCCTTATTATGACTTAAAAAGAGGAAGTAAAGCAAGGAAATTGCTTAAAATAATGTACTATTTAAATGGTATTTTTAAATATTATAAGCTAAATATTTATTGTCTATTTGCAAAATATATAAAAGTTCTAAAAATATATTTTTAAATATTCTGCTTAATATAAAATGTAGTATGTCATATATTGTATCTGTATACAGTTTGTGGTATATCTATGAATATTATTTAATATTCTCCTATTATATAGGTTTAGTTGTGATAATTCCTAATTTCGTTTCTCCAAACAAAAGCAGCTTTTTAACTATGTATTGGAATAGCTTTTGTAGGGCATAACTGTCTCTAAAGAAATTGCATCTCCATCATCATGATTCCAAAAACATCATAAATTATAAACACAATTTACTTAATTATGGAATTAATTGCAGAAGAACAATGTAGAAGTAAAATTATCAACAAACTTTGCTGCATAGACTCTCACAAAGGTCACATTTTTCTAAGTGCTTTGTATTGAGTGAGTAATTGCCCCTTCGAATGATCTTCGTTTTTTTCACTGCCATCCCTTCCCGAAGAAGATGTATTCATTCAGCCAAAATAATGAAGTGATCATTACATTGCAACTGTTTTGGAAAAAAAATTAAGTTCTTTTGTTCTTTGGGTACCGCCTCTTTTGATTATTATTTCTTCCACTGTGTTGGCAACATCTGGTACTCGTGATTTGCTTTATCCTCTGAAGTACTGCTGGGGTAGGAGGGGAGAAATATCTGTTTTTTTTCCCCTCTGTTTAGTTGAACTTAGATAAGATATAGGAGCTTAAATATTTTAACATCTAATATGTAAGTGTGAATTTATTTCGAAAATGATTTAGAAAGTATAAAATTTAGATAAAGGTTTTAATTTTATTGTAAACATAATCTCTTGAGTGTTCTTTTTTTTCTTCTTGTTTGTTTACCTGAAAATTAAAAAGATATTTTTTAGATATTTCAAAATATTTATAATGAAAAATCACACAGACATTATTTGTGGTGAATAAATTGTACCTTTCTATTGTTCATCAAAATAAAGTATTTTTTTAATAAAAATAAATATTAATTAAAATATCAACATTTATTTTAACATTTATTTTGTTTAAACAAATTTAAAAAAGTTTAAACAATTTGTTTAAAATATATCTTAATAATGTTTACTATATTTTTATTTATACAGAATTAAAAATATAGAACATATATATATATATATATATATATATATATATATATATATATATATATATATATATATATATATATATATATATATATATATATATATATATATATGTATATATATATATATATATATATATATTTATATATATATATATGTATATATATATATATATATATATATATATACATATATATATATATATGTATATATATATATATATATATATATTCAAGCCAATTCCAGTGATAGCCAAATCCAGCTCCAGCTAGCCCTGACCGACTGTAACAAATAAAGTAATCTGTTTTTGTTTTTCAATTAGTATAATAAATTTATAATAATTTGTTATGATTCGCACCATTCATTAATGAAGTAGGAAAAGTAACATTTCATTACAATTTTTAAATATTGTATCGATTTCGATTGTTGATGAAGCTGGTCTTGTTTAAACATTAAATTTTGATATTATTACCACTTGTTGATCAGAACTGAACTCATTTGCCCATGTTTTCGAAAATTCAAGGAGGATTTAATTTCTTTTTAAATCAAATGTACTAAAAACATTCAAGGGATTCATAAGAGATACATTGTTTAATTATGTGCAATTTTATATTTAATTGTTTAAGATTTCATGAATTGTTTAGACTAACATATGTTAGATTCATAACTCATATATTTCATTTCATTAAATAGTTATTTACACTATTTAATGAAATGAAATATTTGAGTTAATAGCTGGTATTGTCTAAATAATATTAAATTTTCGATAATTGGAATGGCATCTTTATATAGGTAAAGAAGATAGTATTTGAAAAATAATTAAAAATGCAAGTAGAATCAAAATTAAGTTGTATTTAAAAAATGAGACAGCAGTCGCCTGGTTATTAAATTTGTCTGTTCTCGTTATTGGAAGGTAATAATTTCGAATCCCAACCCAATCGAAGATACGTTGTGTTCACTCATGGTGGCTGGGGCGCGTTAAATATGTCGAGGTCACAATGTCTTCCATGTGAAATGATACTTCTTGGGGTCTTTTGCTTGGTCCCTGCTTGTAAATTATGGTGCCATTATTTCCACAGCTTATGGTGTTGAAAGATGAAAATCCCAGAAGCCGTGCATTATACAACAATAGCAAATTAAAAAAAAATACTGATCTAAATAGTTATTTCCTTGAATACAAATGTAAATAGTGTTTTTAAATTGCCCCAACATCAAACTTATCAAGAACATCAATACAATTAATATATATGAGTGTCTTGATGAGAAAATGCGTCTTTTTTCTTGTCAGAGATGTAGTGGGCTCCGAAACTGACACAACGAAAACTATCATGCTGAAAGACGCTACACAAATTGAAAGTTTTGTAGGATCTTATAGCCTCCACAGGAGTGGTCTGAAGAGAAAATTTCTAACTAAGAAAACGAATTTGTTTCTCTAAAACTAAAAAAGTCCGTGGAACGACGGCCCTTGTGAGCCAAAGATTACAGTGCCCCTATTTGTTTTCATGATCGAGGGCCCTGGAGTGCAAATAATATGTCCCAGTTAGGTGGTTAGCCTAACGTGAAACCTTAGTTCCTACGCATGCTTGGTACTCAGTTTATCGACCTACTGTATTAATGAAAGACTGAGTCGACCTTGCTCAACCTGAGGATCGAACCACGGACCTGTGACTTGGGAACGTGAAACTCTACCACTAAGCCACCGGGCTTCTTGTTATTGTAATATGATTCAAAATTACATTGCATTTGAGAGTGTTAGTGGAAAAAATACTTTCGGCTAGAAACTAATAGCAATGATCTAAAACTATGTAACATGACGCACCAGTAAGCTTAACAGAAGAAAGCTTTTAGTAAGGGAGTCGAAAATTAGCTCTTTTATGGCTAATGACATCTATTTTTCCAAAGAACATAGCCCAAATAATTTACAAACTTTCACTTCAAAAGACTTTCAAGGAGAAATAAAACATCCATCTTTTGTTGGAATTGAACCCAAGAACTTTTTATCAAAATAATGAGCTAGGACATGCAGTCAAAATATTGCCATACAACTTGGTGAAAATGCAGAGCACACAAACACACCCAAGCCTTTCGCAAAAAATGTCTAAAGAATGTCTCTCTCTTGTATTAATTGTATCTTCTTCATGTTATCTAGAGTAATTAATGTGTTTTGCTTATCCCATATGATTTGTGGCTTATCAAAGAATATCTAAAAGTCACTGTCTTATTATCTTCTACGATTTAAAAACTCATATTTTCATTACCATAAAATAAATTTGAGGAACGATTGTATATTATTCAAATTGAATAGGGTAAAAGTGTAAACTGCATTTTTCAACTTCACCAATTAATTCATGGGTATTTTTCTATGAACCAAAGAAATATACATAAAACTCGAGTCTTCATAAATCGATGAAATCTATATATTTTCGTATTTTGTCTTTGAAAAAGTGTGACCATTCCTTTTCCACCTCATCAGTTTTGGATTGAAGCCCAGCTCTTTTATTGTAGGCCCATCATTTATTTCCTTATTTATCTCAATATAATTTAGATAACGACAAGTAAATGTTTGATTTTTTAATTTGTAAAACTGTATCTGATCGGAATAAAATGTTCAACTTTTTACATAAATGAAAACGTTTTTACTGAACTAACAACTGTCGTACCTATGTGTGAAATGTAAACAGTGAATTTTAAAGACCATTGACTCTATAATTTACTTATAAGTAGCTGAAAGTAAACCTTGCCACCTTTGCAAATGTGTAACCAACTGAGAAAAGTAATCCCCCATAGAACTCACTGACACCACCTGGAAAAATGTTTTCCTTAAAATAGTTTAATACTATATGTTTCCTTTCTTTATTTATTGAATCAATTTTGGCATTGATTCTTTTCCATGAATGCCTAAAAACATGTTGCCAGTTAATGATCCTATTTCTTATTTTATTATTCATCAATAATTAATAAATACAATGATCTGCAGCATATCTCATTCTGATAACTTTCAAAAGTAACACTGACCTTTAATTGAACTGAAAAAGTAATACTGACCTTTAATTGAATTTTATGGGTTCAATTCCCGACATAGGAGTAGATGCTTGCAGTGGCTTGGAATTCAGTTTAACTTGGATGAGTTCATCCTTATGTGCGAGAGTTAACAATAGGATGCTAAACAAAACAAACGTAACTAAATTAAATCTTAATACTCCATACCTCACTCTATAATCCTTTTATCTATATTCTGACGTCATAATCTACCATATAAATAACTTCATTCATACTATAATACATCTTGCTTCATATCACCTCATTTTCAGAAGTGTTTGAGTGAAGCCACTCACGTCTTATTGCGCCATTCTAATATTACTTTAATGTATAAATTACTGACACAGCACTGAATTTGGTAAAATTTGCTTTTTAAGAAAGTTTCGTTGCTTGTATTGGCAATCGGTCTTTGTTCTCTGTGAAGGCTATTCAATGGATGATTTTTCTACTTCTTTTGCAAGAACTTACTTCAGCTACAATATCATTTTTTCGATAAACAAAAAAGTCACGTGATCTTCCGTTTGTGTGTGGTGTAGGTTTGCCTTCATGAATGGAGGAAGGCAAAGGGGGGGGGCTAAGAAGCCTTTTGTTGAGAGTTAATGAATCAAACAGCAATACAGGTTGAGCGGCCCGCCGGGGTCAGTAAAATCTATTTCTCCATTTCCTGTTGTTAACACATTCGCATCAATCATAACATTGCGACTCCAAAGCATTTCAGTTTATGGAGAAAGATGATTAAGGAAAGAGTCAGCTTCGAGAAGAAGAATGAGAAGCGAAACAAATAAGTCAAAAGGAGATGGGGGAGGGGGAATGGAATTATAGAATCAAGCTTAGAAAGCGTGAAAGTAAAGGCAGGAATGCAATTCATCAAATTTTTAACTTTTTCAGTTTTATCTCTAAATTACCTTAAAGAATCAAATTAAGAATTTTGATTTCTTTCAAATAAAATAAATTGATTAACGTTGTTGCACCAAAATGTATACACTATTTATTAATAATTACATTCCAATGAAATGAGAACACAGCAATCTTAAATAGAGTTCCATTAGAATTCCAAATGGGTTCTTATCTCTTGCATGATAGATTATGTAATGCATGGAATATTGGTCTTTGAAAAAGATCTTAAGCATTCAATACAAAGAGCATTTACTTATAAAAATAAACTTGGGAATTAAAATTAACGCAGACGAACATTTTAAATTGTCCATAAAAATGATAAAATTTTCATAAAGGTAATAAGAGTTTTAAAATTTATTAAACTCTTTACTTAAATTAAATATCTTTACTTTGCAGTAAAACTTTTCTTGTTAAAAATGTTAAGAAATACTATTTAGATTTTTCGATTGTTTAAGTATAACTGATACACATCATATCTGGTCAAACTGTTACAGTTACAGTTAAACCTGTTTTTTCACTTTAGAAGGAGATTTTCAAAAAATATATTTATTTTCCCATTATTACTGAGTTTGGTATTATATTTAACAAATTTTTTTACTTGTTTTAAGCAAATTTTTTTAAATTTAGACTTATTTATAACTAGTAATTCTTATTCCAGACAAATTTTGAATTCTATAAATTTTATTTAATTTAGATTTCACTTAATTCTTAATTCAAAACTGATTAAAACAATATTTATAAAATAATTTGATCACGTTCAAAATGCTATAAAATTAACAAAACATTTAACAATAACCATTAATATTTAAGAAAAGGTTTTAAATATTTTATTCCAAACTTTTATTTTTGATTTATTTATAACTAGTAAATTTTATTCCAGAAATTACGAAAACATTTTTAAAATACACATATTAATAATTAGATATATTACATACATTAATATATATTACATATATTAATAATTAGACAAACATTTTTAAGTATTACATAGTTCATTTTATTTAGATTTCATTTCCACTTTCGATTTAAGATTGATTAAAACCATATTTTTAAATTTGTTTTATCATATTTAATGTTATAACATTAACAAAATATTTAAAATTAAAAATCATATTTAACAAAAATTTTTTCAAAATTTTATTCCAAATTTTTATTTTAAATTTGTTTTTTATTACATGAAATATGTAAATTTTATTCCAGAAATTTTAAGCACTACATATTTCATTTTATGAATCTCAATTTCAAATTCATTAAAATAATATTTAAAATTGAAAATTCATTTGATGGGTTTGACATTTATAATAAAGCTTTTTTTATTACTAAGTTGGTAATGAAATGAATAAGGAACTTTGAAAATAGAAATCCGTTACTCTCCAAGGAAACCCTTGGAAGGTTATAAAGTAATCAAGACAAAAAAAAATATTCAATACATTTTTTAAATGGAAACACGTGTACAATATAAATGATTATATAATTGATAAATATCCATAATATAAATATTTTACAGTAATAATTAAATATTTTAATCAACGTAATTTAAATTTTAGAATTAATAATTATATTATAGTTATGGGTACTCTTATAAAGCCAATTACTCAGAGAAATGTCCTATTTTGTGTAGTCATTATCTCATCTAAAAATTATAAACTCGGCACTACAACTGTTCTGTTTAACTTCTTTTATTAACATTCAGATTTTGCAACTGTTGTATCCGAATGATGTTGAAATTTTACGGCACGATGCATTTCATTTAATTCCGAATCACTCACCAACATTATGATTAAGGGAATAAAAATAATTCCATAAACAGAGGCTCCAAATTAAGCAAAACACTTCTTCTTTTAAATTTTACAAGTATTCAGTTAAAATTTCGAAAAAAAAAATCGCTTGCATTTTCATCTTTCAATTTCATGGTGTTGCCTTAACATTAAAATAACTCTCAGTTTTTCCGTGCACGAACGAACACACACATATATATATAAAAACTGAGGTTTATTTTTTCGTAGTGGCAACATAATGAAATTAAAAGATAAAAATGCAAGCATTTTTTATGTAATTTTCCATGTAATACATATATTACATAGATAGAGATAATATATATAGAAAATTAAGGTATATATTTATATTTTATCTATATATATATATATATATATATATATATATATATATATATATATATATATATATATATATATATATTATACACACACACACAAGCATTATGTAAAATACAAAGTGTTATACAGAAAAATTGGAAATGTATATCAATAGTTTGGTTTCAGTTATTTTTATTAATTTTTTTACCATTAAGAAAAATATCGGTCATAATTTTCAGCATTCAAAAACAAATCTTTAAAATATGTATGGTTATTTTATGACATTATTGACAAACTTATGTGTAAATCAATTGCGTTAATTTTGACGATTGAAGTCACAAGGAGGTGGGAAATAGTGGAAGAAAGGAGAGCTCATCCCAGTGAACAGAAAAGGCTATTGTTGTTGCTCTCTTTGGACGGAAGATAAGAGTTCTGTGCTGCAAACAACGTCCATCACCCGGCGACAGCAATGGGACTCCAGAGTGACATGAGCGCCATAATCCTAAAGAAGTGTCAGCAGTCTGGAATGGGCGACATGGGGACATAACACCAGTATTAAGGGATTAGGGGGAGGACCGATATGGCCTTCTTCTGGACTTGTTGAGTACTAGCCGGATTTTTTTTCCCTGTTCCATGGTAGGCTCGTTCATTTGACGCTGGGGACACACCATGATGTACTTCCCAGCTGCACAAGCACCCAGAGAAGATGCGGGGCCTGTTTCCATCATCCCAGGGCCTCTTGGAGAAAACTGGGGATGTGTAAATCACCGGTTTTCTTGCCCGATCCGCGTCTTATTCATGATGTTGCCAATACACCCGAAAGAAAAAAAGAAGTCCTGATTTGTCATTACGGACTGTTATCCAAAGTCATTTGAGTTTGGCTGAAATCGAGCAATGAGCAGGCCTTGCTAATAAAAAGGGCTAATATGTGACAAGTAGAGATGAACAAGGAAATAGGATGTTATTTACTCCAGTGGGATTTATTTTCACTGCTATAGAAAAGAAAAAAGAACTACTTTTACTCGGAGGGGAATTTTTTCGACAGTTAATTAAAGGCTATTTCAGAATGTATAGCTTGACTTTTTATCCAACATAGTTTAATGGATTTAAAAATATTTGTTTTTATTTTTTCTTACCATTCCATTGGAATAATTCTTATATAACAAAATAAGTTCTTATATATTATGCCTACATTTATAATTAAGAAATATTATTTAACAAAATGAGGAAAAATATTTAATCTATCTGAAATGTTTGGATGTCAAATGATACAATATTAGCATTTAATTTCATGCAATATTGTTTTGAAGAGCAATAAATTAAATATAAAAATAAATATTTATAACGAAATACTTTTGGAAACAACTATTACTTATATGTATCAGTTCTTTAAAAAATATTTTTTAATCCTTTTAAAATTTATAAATCCTTTTTAAAAAAATTAACTCTCTTACTGTGTTAGTTTTTTAACTACTTATTTTTCAAAGTGCATTATTAAACACATCACTTTTTTAATATCGAGCAAAAAAATCAGTACCTACTTTTTATCCATCAAACATATATGTTAAAAAAAATATCGTTTATTGATGTAATTCATAACCATGTAAATAACAAATAAAGTATTTTTTTATCCATTTATTACAAAGAAGATATCTCTAATCAGTTCTTGTTTTCCTCCTCATTTTGAAAAGAAACAATTAAAATTTGCAAAATTCGACACATGTTTTATGTTTTTATGGAGAAAAAAGTCGACTGGATAATAATTAAGTAACAAAAAATCTATTTGAAAAATAGATTTTTTATATATTTTTAAATATAATATTCCTGGCCATTTTGATTACTATAATAGAAAGTTCATATATGCTTAAGTTCACCTTGAAGAAATTTCATACCCTGATCCAATCAGCTGAATTATTAGTAGTTGGTTCAGTCTTCATAACATATAAAGAGGGACAAAGTAAAAGCTCACTTGACGTGCCATCTTTGGAAGTATCATTTCACTTAGAGAGCATTGCAACCAAGATATATTTTACTTGCCTCAACCACTATAGAATTTTATACTTTTCGATAAGGAGAACAAAGTCTTTCCCAACCAATTTTTCTTGGCTTAAAATAGTAAGTTAATGAGGATAAGACATTATTTGTTCTTCCTCTTTATTAAATTACCCCAACCGGAGGAATACAGTATCGCTTATGTGGAACACACACACACACAAAAAAATTTGTCTTGATAACCTTTACAATCACATGAATCGATGAACATTTCGTAATTTAAAAAATATTCTTGGTTTAAAATTCAAAAATGAATCTTTTTAGATTAGATTTACGGAAAGCTATCCCAATTTTATTAACATTAATTTTAAATAGGGTATTTTTTCTAATTTTCCATTCCTTGTCTTATAAAATATGGCTATCTAATCTGTAGTATCACTATTTATGTATATTTTACAATTTGATTAAATATTCCTTTAATAAAAATTTTACTTCATCATATATTCAATTTGTTATATAATGCATAAATTATTGAGTTTTGGTTTTCTTACTCTTCTAATGGCGATATTGAGTAATTAATGATATTAATTATTCTCCCACAATGAGTTAAGTTCGCTTTATACTGATTATTATTTGCATAAAATACTAATTGAGTGTGAAAATTAAAATCAATAATGTCACTCTTTTAAATTTTATATAACTAAATATTTCAACATTGTCCTTTAGCATCGATGAGCACCAGAAAATGATTTTGTGTATATTTTTACTTCATATTAATTTAAAAGAATATTTTTAGAAATCACTGTAAGGGTTGCCGAAAGACACAATGATAATTATTAAACCCTTCATCAATTTTAAGTTTCTCCTTGGCATTCACCTTTGACATACTATGTATTACCTCCTACTTTTGCTTACATTTATAAATGAAAAACAATATCGTTTTCCATCAGTAAATAAGTAATTTATAATAATCACTGATGTATAAACACTGATTTTTCTGGAAATAAATTTTTCTCAACAGCAATGTTCTATGATGTTAATAATGTTTAGTACTAAGATGTTAATAATATAGGGAAATGGGAGAATCTTCCGAAAAGATTGAAAGATATTAAGGAGTTTATTCATTGGGCCCGAAATGTTATCATAGCATACTTAAAATGTTTTGAAATTATATAAGTTTTATAGACTCATTCTATATGACTTATAATGTTTAACAGATTCTATAAGCACCAGAAAACTTTACACTTCTAAGGCATTTGAACACTGAACTAAAAATACTAATTAGGCTTTTTTGAGTATTCGTTATACGGAAATTTTATAGACATGGATTTTAATTCAATTATGTAATTTATAGATTTAAATTCCTATAAAGTATGTGTATGTTTGACTCACAGTGGACAAGATAACACCAGAAAGCTGTTGTACTCCATTTGAACATGCGCTCCGTTTAAACTTTCTAGAGAAAATTTCCAAGCTCCCACCTTAGGCTCATCATGGTTTACTGGTAAGACAGTGCTCTTCGGAACGTAAGATCATGGGTTCAGTCCCAGGTACCTTGGAGCATCGGAAATTAGATGCTGCTTTTCTGTCTGGGTAGGTGTCTGTGAATTTTACAGGTTTCCTCCCTTACGGTACATAAATGAGGAATACTTTCTATTAAAAGTCCCTTCAAAAGGCAGTTTACGCTGTGCATATTAAAGTTACTTATTAGGGTTTTAGGACATTTATGCAGAATTACCCAGAGAGAAAAACACCATATTTTTTTTTTAACAGAAAGTAGCAAATTCAATACTCGACCCACCAAAAATTGTCACGCTAATATGGCGCATTTTAAATCAATGCACATTCAGTGTCCAATGTGTAGCCTGGAACCGGGAAAAAAGGGGAAGCTTGTGTGTCAACCTCGTCACTTGACTCTTGTTCAAAATTACAAGGCAATTGGCTATGTTCAAATCCTTTGAACAACAGAAATAGGCTGCTGGAATTGAATAGATATAATGTTTAGAAATTTTTATAAAATATTTCCTTATATGTTGTTGTATAATGCTCTGCTATTAAGATTTTCACCTTTTATCCTTACTAGAGGCGGAAGTGATGGGACATTATATAAAGGGCCACCCAGAAATGAGCCACCATAGGTCTTTCTAATTTAGAAACAGGGACCAAGCAGAAAATCCTCGAAATTGGCCTGCTATCCTTGGAAGTATCATTTCACTTTGAGGACATCACTTGCAATTAAGACATACTTAACTTGCTCCAATCACCAGTAGCGATCACGAAGGATCTTCGATTGGGTCGGGATTCGAGCTCACTACCAACAGATAACGAATACAAAAGCCTGACTAACCAGACAATCACAGCCATTGTCGTCATAAAATAGAGTTCGATTTCCTCTCAAAGTAAGAGCAATTATTATTCTACAAAAAAGATGTTTTACTTTACAAAATTTTTTTTTCTTACAAAATTTACAAAATTTTGTGATAATTTTCTGTAATGCATGCAAATATTTGCGTTAAGCAATGAAACAAAATGTTTTTTCATCAGAAAATGTATTTCAAATTCACTTACATACATTTACTTTTAGTATGTGTGTATTATAGTTTATTGTATTTAGTATTACACACTGTAATAAAGAGGGGTTAAAAGTAAAAATATTATTAAGAGTAAATTTATTTTCATTCACAAAATCTAATATCAAACTATTACGAATTTCTGCCAATAGCTGCAAGCTATTCTAGAGATTAATTTCGGCAAAAAATGAAATCTTGTAAGTAAAAGCCATGAATCGAACTGGTAAAAAAATAGCTAGGGGGTTAGTATCTCCAAAGAAAATCCTTCACTTGATTAAAAACAATACTCTTTATGTGTTGGAGATCATTAGTTATTAAAATCAATAAGCAATATGCTATTTATTTCATGAATACAAAAAAAAAAGAATGGTAATTTAAAATATAAGTGTCTAACTATTTTAAAGAGACATCCCAAAATATCACTTTGATGAAAGAAAATTAAATTCGACAGTAAATGAAACGAAGAATTTATATACACACACAAAATCTATTTATGGCATTAAGAAATTGTGAATTTCTTAGAATGTCATAAAAATAGATTTCACTTTTCAATGATTTTCAGCAGAATCTTGGGAATTTTTTGATGAATATTTTTTTGATGAAATACTTTGAAAAGATATATTTCGTAGAAATTGAAATTTTCTTTTCATAAGCTAGTGACAACATTTTTAAAATTACATTTAAGTTTTCTATGTTGCTAACTGATTTGGGAAAAAATCTTTTGTATTTATGTGCAGAATAGTTGTTGATAAGCTAAAATACATGATAAAATTCACGGGATATTTAGATTATTGGATTTTGTATTTAATGAGAAATATTTAAAAAAATGAACTGTGATATTCTCCAAAAGCTTATAAATAACGATTCCTGTGAGATTATGTCATTTCAACCAGTTTAGAGTTGCGCATATCTTTTATAACTTTTTCCTGATTTCAGAGAATTCTTTTTCCATATTTTACAGTCAAAGCTTAAAAAATCTTCTTCGTGGCTTAAGAACAATGTGACAGAGCAAGTAAATCATTTTTTTTCTTTAAATATATCAGGAAAAAATCCCTAAAAAATGAGATTGCTGTTTTACTTTTCTTAACAACTTAAAAGAGGGTCAATATACTTATGCCTTAATTTTAACTGCAATGAATACGTGGAGTCAGTGTCCATTTTTATCTGAGAACAAGGTCATCAAGAGGTATACAAAAAGAGACATCGAAACAGTAGGAAATATCAATCATTTTCACTCCTCATCCCTCGAAGAGTGGAGTGGTCACCAGGACTCCCCAGGAGGGATCAACAACTAATTGGACCAGATAGCCAACAGTTTCTGGTGTGACACCAAGTCCTGATGAGGAGCCATAGTCCAGATCGCGGCCGAGTCGTCCTTTCTAATTAGTTCTGGGGATCAGGAGCGAAGGCGAATGGCTTCCACGCGAAAGCGTCTCCAGCCACCACCACACACCTTCATACTGGTTTGGGCTACACCACTGAAGAAAGGAAGGAAAAAAAAATAAACAACAACCATCCCACCCAACCACCCTTAAGAATTTCTGGTCGCAGAAAGGTGAGGTAGGTTGAAGAGCTGCTTCTCTCTCCCTCTCTCTCTATGACCGTAGATATAAATTTTTCCATGACAGATCTAACTATGTGATTGGTGGAGACAGTTTTTTTATTGCTGTTCAGAAGGACCAGGGGGGGAGGGCGTGAGGAAGAATTGCGATCTCTTCAGAGTTTGTTATACCGGTGGAAGCTTAGAAATAAATTGTTCTCGTCTTAAAAGGAAGAAGTTTTGTTTTTGTGAAGTTTTTCTTTTGATTCCCTCCTTCTCTTCTCTACCCCTCGTTCTCATCTTAGAGTTAAAGATGGACAAAGATAGCTTAAGAACTTAGGAGTTCTTAGTTTTATGGATTGCCTATAGTAGGAGCTTCATTCTTTCCTTTTTTTTTTCTATCTTTCCCCTCCAGTGAGGTTGCTTTAATGTCTTACCATTAAAAAAAAAGTTAAAGGTTTGATGTTATTTTGTAGTT